>JAUPFV010000005.1:89388387-89614340 GCA_036936605.1 Limnanthes douglasii subsp. nivea | reverse complement strand
AAAAATCATAGGTCAAATATGAACTGAGAATTAATGGGTAAATCCAAATTGAGAATCAAGGCTTGAATGTGAACTCGTGAATCATAGGTTAAATACAACTGAATCATGAGTTAAATGTGAAGTGAATCATGGTGAAATGTGAAATGATAAACATGGGTTAAATCCAAACTGAGAATCAATGTTTAAATGTGAATCGCGAAATATGGATTAAATACAAACTAAAAATCATGAGTTAAATACAGATTGAGAATTATTGGTTAAATTCAAATCGTGAATCATGGGTTAAATGCAAACTGAAAATCATGTGTTAAATAACGATTTGTTCCATCAATTTTATTTCAAATGATTTGTTTTATGCAACCATTATTTTATCCAATCGCAAAGTATGTTGGTTTGGGATGCATGTAGTAAGGTATAAGTTTATCCTACTATGAGAGCTAGTCCCGAAGATTAGTCGTCGAATACTAAAAATGTAGATAAAGTCTATTATTAGACCATACCACTATAACGTTTTAAATTTTATTCTTTCTTAGAATGTTCGTGGGTGAAATGACCCATTACGATAAAAACATTTCACTCATTTCATCATAAGAAATAATATCTCGATCATGTATCTAGTTGAAACTAGAGTCGGTTGAATCCACTATTAGAACTTTGTCCCTAATTTAGAGTTATGCCACTAACCATTTTTTTTTTTGTTTGGGGAAGCTTTGGGTTATATGGAGCCCAAGTTTCTTCTCTATTTTTATCTTTTATTCATCATCACAACTAATTCATCGCAAAGCTGATAGTTTCAACTACCGAGTTCATTGTATTCTCTCAACCATCTACGTTTTGAATGATGGTCATGATTGACGCCCTTTATGGGCTGACCTACATGATTTTTTTTGCAACATGTCGTGAATACCCCTGTTTGTTCGAGGGGATTTCAATGCAATTTGTAAATCAAATGAATAAAGTAGCTGGTCTGATCAAATATCCATTGACAAATTCAATCATTGTTCGTATCCAAGTGAGTTGAGTGATCTTAGATTGTATGATTTCTAATTCACTTGGACGAATAAAAATCCCCTAAAGCCCATTACTTCTGCAATTGTCTGCATCTTAGTTACCATTTGTTGTGATGATTATTTCTATATTCCTATGGTCCCCTATGGGCCTCCATGATCGTCCGACCATACCACATGAGCGCCCACTTTGATAAATACTAGTCCCCTTAAGTAACATAAGAATGTCATTTTGTTTCTCTTAGACATGCTCCCATTAAGAATACTTTAACTTGAAACATAAACTCGTTACATTTAGACGCACGTCCCTTTTGGCGACAATGTTTCAAATACTAGCTTTTAAAACCAAACGGGTGTCTCTTTAGGCTAAATCGATACACAATAATGTTAGATGTTTTAAAAAACTAGCCATTTGAGTAAAACATGTTTTTTTTTATCTAAATCGGTACTTGTTTCTGTAATAAATTTTAAAAAACTTGTTAGAACTTTTCTATAAATAGATAGCACGCGCTCACTAAATTATCATTCCTCATATGTTTATCATAGTTCTATAATCTTCGAAAATAATTCATTTTTCATCTCTCATTTTATCAAAGTTCTTATATTTTCGATAAGTAAACATTTTCAGATCTTTTTACTAATAAATTTTGTATCTTATGCAAGTGAATTATTGGTGATCAAAATATTCAACGCATTAAAGTGATGGATTATTGGTTATTAAGGGCTTGATGTATTCTATTTTTTATTTTAATGTTGTGACTGATGAGTCCGGATAAATCCACCACTGCCTACTGAGATTTTCAGACAAGGGAAATTTGGACATAAACTGCCCACTGAACTATCCGGACAAGAAAAAAGTATAAAATAACTAAACACCTTTTGACTAAGTTATGTACTAATCAGCTTATTAAGTAAATGGGTCATTAAACTTGACCCGGTTCCATAATTTCACCAAAAAACCTATGGGTCCATACTTAAGGGTATAAACATCCCAACTACTTTCATTAATGAGGGTAATGAACATTTAATAGAACCAGATATCTCAAATCTCTCAGTACTAAACACCCAAACCAAAACTTTCCAAAACACTTGACAAAATTAGCCTCAGCTTAAAATAAACCTCACCAAATTGGCGACCACAGTGCGAGACGACGGTGAGACTTCTTGAACTGACATGGGTCTTTTTTGTGCTCAAATAAGTCTTTGTTGATGGGTCATTTTCCCTTGGGTTGTCAGTATGGTGAATGGCTGACGCATTTGACTTTTTTTTTTAAACTTATCTCTACCTTTCTAGTGGCCCTCAACGCTTCTATTTCAGTTTTCAACTTATCTCTCTCTTCGGTAGTGTATTCATTGTTTTCCCCCACCACCTCCACCAAAGGTGGTGGAATTTCTTGCTCGTTCGGATCCATCCAAACATGGTTTTTTTGCTGCTTTGGAATGCTAGAATCTGAGTCCTTTAGTAGCTCTTCGAACGAGGATGAGCTTGAGGAGTCCTTGTCATCAAGCAGTGATGAAGGAAGGTCCAGGAAGAAACAAAAGCTAGTTAAAAATATTCAAGAAAGAGAGATACGCATGGGAGACTAAAGAGGCATCGAGGAAAAGGTCATCTCATAGCCACAGCCATAGTCACGGGCTTGTCGACCAGCTGCTGATTCATCCCTTTGCTTTCCATGATGAGCCATGAATTTTTGCAACACCTAATGAAGACACCATTTTTAGTCGCAGTCGGAATCGGAGTCAATTTCCATTGTCTGCCAAGATACTATCCATAAACCTTCCTAATAGGTTTGACACGTACTAAAATGGAGAAATACGATAGGAGCAAAGATCCGGACAACCATCTAGAACAGTTTAAAAATTTATGATGAATTTTGATGACGATGACAAACTTCTATGTAGAGCCTTCTCCTAATCCTTTACGGGAAGTGCTTTGCAATGGTACAACAGTTTGCCACAGGGTTGTATCAGAAACTTCAATACGTTTTGGGTTGCCTTCCGAAGGTAGTTTGTGGGGAGTAAAGAGGTGAATGGCAATGAATATACTATTATCCATTGTGCACAAGAGACAAATGAGTCACTGAAAGACTATATAAGCCAGTTCGTAAATAACAAGAATGGATTAGCTGATTGCTTTGAGCAAGTAGCAATAGCTTCTTTGAGACAAGGGTTTAAACTCTAAGAATCTAGTTGATTCGGTAACAAAGAAGAAGGCCATGACTTGGGGAGGTTTGCTAAATCATGTGGGAAAACAAATCAACGTGGATAAAACAAAAAAGACTACGGTACACGGACAAGTGAGGTCTGCCCCAGCTGCTCCAAACCAGAACTAGTCCGGATACAAGGCCAAAGAAACCGGACAGGGGTCCAACATGGCCAAACAGACTCAATCACACCCAAATCCAGCTCAGAGCCAGCAGTCCAGAAATAAACGAGAACCTTGGGTCCAACCGGAGTAGTTTGCTGAGTTAAGGGAGAATGTGGCAACCATTTATGACAAAACTAAAGATGAGGTGCATTTCAGGAAGCCACCATCGCTTCAATCTCCCAGGGAAAGTCGTAATACTTGTTTTTGCCTGTATCATCATGATATTCGCCACAACACCAAAGACTGCATCATTTTGAAACAAGAGGTACAGAATCTTATTGAAAGGGGCAAGTTGGGAGCTTATGTCAAGAGAAGGAGCGGAAACAAGCCTGACAATGCTCCCCAAACTGGCCCAACGAACAATGCGGGGACATCTGCTCCAAAAGGGGCTATAGTGATCCTTGAAAGATTTGATGTTGATTCAGAATATTTGGATCTTGATCCGACCCGGAATAAAGTGGGGCTCATAAAAATATGAACTAAGACAGTGTCCAGACTCATAAGTTTTTTTGAGTCACTTACTATATTCGGGGGGGACACTATGACTGCGACGACTCCTTCTTCGAGGAAGATGCATGTTTATACTCTAGCTACTCAGTTAGAGGGAGGCATGTCTTCTTATGAGTCTCAAATTCCTTTTACTTTCGTTGTTTTTTATGAGGATGATTTAAGAAATATAGATGGGCCTCATGAGGATGCTGTAGTGATATGAGCTTCAATTGGGGGCAACGACATCAGGCGAATTCTGATTGACACTTGCAGCTCAGCCAATATTCTCTTTTTAAGTTCTTATAAGCAGATGAAGAATTCAGAAGTGATTCCACGTTCGAATAGATCCATTGTGGCCTTCACAGAGAGCTCTGCGGATGTAATCGGAGAATTTGAGGAGGAGGTATTGTTGGGCAAATTCCCTTTCAAGAAGATGGTCAGGGTACTATTCGTTGTGGTCGATTGCCCCACATGTTACAATGCAATATTTGGGAGGTCCTAGCTCTCTAGGATGCATGATGTGGCTTCAACAGTCCATCAATATTTAAAGTATACAGATCAAGGACAAGTGGGAGTTGTCCGGAGTAGCCAAAAGATAGCAAGAGAATGTTATGCAACTGCACTTGCTCCTAAAACTTTGGGGCCAGTCCGGATTAATAAAGACTAGTAGTTGTTGGGGCCCTCTGGGGGTGAGGGTGAAATTGATGACCCCAGAGAGACCCATGGTGTTTTGATACCAATTGAAAAAGTTAAAACCCACTCTCTGGCTGAATGAAGAAGGGTTAAAGTTGGGTCCAAGATGGCACCGGAATTGAAGAAAAAGTTGTTTTCCTTTTTTGGCAAGTCACCAACATGTTTTTCCTTAGTGCAATGCTGATGTGACCGGAGTACCAGCAAGTGTTATATCCCACAAGCTGTCTATCCGAAGAGATGTTGCACCTGTTGTGAAAAAAAATGAGAGCTTTTTCTAAGGAGAGAGTTGATGTAATAGTCCAAAAAGTTGACTGGCTTACCAAGATGGGGCACATAAAGGAGTCTCAGTATCCTTTATGGACAGTCAACCCAGTGTTAGTCAAGAAAAATAATGGGAAATTGCGTATGTGTATCGACTTTACTGACCTCAACAGAGCTTGCCCAAAAGATCTCTATCGAGTCCCCTGTATAGATCAGTTGGTGAACTCCACATCTAGAAACAAGTTCTTATCATTCATAGATGTTTTCTCTGGCTATAACCAGATACAGGTGGATCCAAAGGACCAGGAACTCACTACTTTTGTTACAGATAGGGGTCTCCATTGTTACAAGGTGATGCCTTTTGGGTTGAAAAATATTGGGGCTACTTATAAGAGGTTCGTGAACAAAGAATTTGCTAATCAGATTGGAAGAAATATGGAAGTTTATATTGATGACATGATGGTTAAAAGTTTAGAAAAAGAGTTGCACATAACTGATCTTCAAGAAACTTGTGCCAACTTGACAAAGGTTAATTTAAAATTGAATCCAGAAAATTGTGTATTTTGGGTGCAGTTCAGAATTCTTTTGGGTTATGTGATAAGTGAAAAAGGGATACAGCCTGATCCGGACCAGCTCGATGCCCTATTAAAAATGGACCATCCTCGAAATATTACAGAAGTACAAAGGTTGACAGGAAGATTGGCTACTTTAAATCGTTTTATTTCAAGGTCTTTGGACAAATGTGCCCTGTTTTTTCAGACCTTGAAAGGTGCTAAAGACTTCAACTGGTCTCCACAGTGCGGCCAGTCTTTTGATGAAATAAAAAAGCATTTGTCTTCTCCCAAAACCCTTTTTAAGCTTGTTGACATAGAAACACTTTACGTGTACTTGGTTGTGTCAGAATGTGCTATAAGTGCAGTACTGGTAAGAGAGATGGACAATTATCCTCATCCGGTGTACTACATCAGCAAGAGTCTGATGGATGCTGAAAAGAGGTACCTAAAGCTTGAAAAGCTGGCATTAGCCTTAGTGATTTTTGCCAGAAAAATGAGGCCATATTTTCAATCTCATTCCATTATCGTTTGAACATCTTTTCCATTGAAGAATGTTTTTCAGAAAGCAGATATATCAAGCAGGATAACCAAATGGTCAGTAGAATTGGGTGATTATGATATTGATTTTTCCCCACAAGCTGCATCAAAGCTCAATCTCTTGCTGATTTCTTGGTAGAGTTTAATTCGAACAGAAGTACTAAACCAGCTTCAGAAGAAAAAACAAAAAAGAATGGGTTATCCAGAGAGATGGTGGATCATGCACAATGGGTTATGGGACTGGGATTTTTTTTAACCTCTCCATATGGTGATAAATTATACCAGGCTATATGCGTTGCTTTCAGAGCTTCTAACAATGAGTCTGAATATGAAGCAACTATAGTTGGTCTAAAGTTAGCTTTTCTGTGTGGGGCTAAAAGAGTTAGATTAATGAGTGATTCCCAGCTTCTTATCTACCATACTCAAGGTCAGTCTGAAGCCAAGAAGGAGCAGTTAATCAAATACTTATTCATTCTTAAAGAAGTAGCAGCCAACTTCAAAGATGTTTCTTATGAGCATATTCTAGATCGGAAAAAATGCTCGCAGACTCCTTAGCAACCATAGCATACTCTAAGTCCTACCTATGGATTCATGTACAAGAATTCACATCCATACAATCAAATCAGAGCAAGGAAGAGGGGGAGAACTTGAGTGTACAAGTGGTTCAATCTAAATATTGGAGATTTCCCCTTCTTCAATACATCTCTGATGGAAATTTGCCTCCGGAGAAGGCTATGGCAAGGAAAATAAAACACAAGGCTAGTGGTTTCTTGATCATAAGAGAGGTTCTTTATAAAAATTCGTTCAGCAGACCTCTCCTGCGTTGTTTGGGGGCCGAATAATCCTAAATTGTTTTATCTGAACTACATGATGGAGAAGGATCAGCACACTGTGGCTATAGAGCTCTAACCTGGAGGGTTTAATTGGCCGGATACTATTGGCCATCCATAATGACAGATGTTAAGGAATTGGTGAAAAAATGTGACCCATGCCAAAGATATGGTAACGAAATTCATATCCCATCAGTTCCCATGAAGTCAATTTCTGAGCCAGTGCTTTTTGCTCGTTGGGGACTGAATTTAGTTGGGCCTCTACCAATGGCGTCCGGAAGGCTTATCTTGTAGAGCTCTTATAGATATCTCCGATCCTGAGGGTTTATCTTTGGATATTGATTTAGAGGACATCGATTTGGAGGGTTTTGATTGTGAGGCAGTCGCTTGGGCCTTCACCAAATGAGTTATCCGGCGTATGTTGGATTTTTCTGGAAATTTTTCAATATCTGATCCCATGGCTATGAAAGGGGAGGGTTTTCTAACACTCGATACTACCTTTTCTTGGGTAGTAGAAGGTTGGGACTCCTGAACAGAGGAGCCTGATGAGATTGGTGAAAGATTTGGTTTGAACAACCGTTTGGATTTTGGATTTCTGGTAGAAGATGATCCTTAAACAGCTTCTTGGGATGGTTTATCAGACTTGTCACCTGGGGAGACCGGGAGACCAGTAGGGATACTACTCTCTCGTTCAACTTTCCTTGCTTTCTCTAATTCGGACAGATTCAACCAGCCGTCTTTTAAAGATGAAAAGCTTTGGAAAAGATTTGTCGAGTGATGAAGATAATGAAACAGTGAAAAATGGTTTATATATTAGTAGAAAAAGGTAACTGATACCTAGGAAAAGACGAAGATATTCGTGCAATAATTGAAGACGGCGCTGACGTGGGAAAAATTAAATGCATAGGTTACTTTTTAGGTTTAGTGGGAGCGCCGATCTAGGTAAAAATGGCTGGTAGGTCAAATCAGATTGCGACACGTGTCCCACGATCCAAAGAAAAACTCTTATAATTCTGGGAAGAAGGTAGTCCGGACAAACCTCAAACCAGATACACAAATGTGTCGGAAAATATCATTACTAACTAAGTGAATTTTTTAGTCCTGCCAAAGATTTTTGGCAAAACCTAAAAAAAGAGCTACTGATGAGTCCGGATAAATCCACCACTGCCTACTGAGATTTCAGGACAAGGGTAATTCGGACATTAACGGCCCATTAAACTATCTAGACAGGACAAAAGTATAAAATAACTAAACACCTTTTGACTAAGCTATGTGCTAATCATCTTATTAAGTAAATAGGTCCTTAAACTTGACACGGTTCCATATTTTGACCAAAAAGGCCATAGGTCCATAATTAAGGGTATAAATACCCCAACTACTTTCATTAATGAGGGTAATGAACATTTAATACAACCAGACACCTCAAATCTCTCACTACTAAACACCCAAACATTTAATACTCTCAAAACTTTCTAAAACATTTGACAAAATTACCCTCAACTTAAAATAAACCTCACTAGTGACTAGTTGCTTTAATTTGTTCGATTTTTCTAATTGGTTATTTATATGACACCAAAGTAAAAAATCAAGAGTAACACTATGATGAGTTTGCTAAGAGGTATGGAAACTCCGAGCTCTTAGAATAATGTTCAACATGATAATGACTATATTAACATAGATGATATTCATAATTATTATATTGTGGACATAGATAATAATATTCAACATGACAAAAACATTCAACAAAATCTTAGTATAGGTAGTAATAATCAACTAAATTTTAATATAGATAATAGTAGCCAACTTAATATACCCCGGAACACAATCCCAAAATACTACCCCCTTTATCACCACTACTTAGGATGAAAACATCTTAGGTATATGAAAAACTATTAATAATGCGGGTATAAAAAACTAAGCGTAAATTTTGTAGGATTTTATTGTCATATAAGCCAAGAAAAACCAACAACGGAACCGACAATCTGACACGACATTTAAACAGACACCAAATTATATATAAATCCAAATTCCTATATGAGGGTTTAGTTAGAATAACCATAATCCAAATATGAGATGAGTGATGTATTTCATTTCAGTCAGATTTAATTTAGGATGAAAACGATGAAATTTACTCTTGGTAGTGTTATTCCTTTTAATTTTTCCAACGAATTAGGATATATAATTGGATGAGATATAATAATTTGGTAATCAGCCAAATTTTATTAAGAATTAGTAGTTAACCAAATCTTACCCTTGAACACAATCATCCCAAAATGCTACCTCCTTTTCCACCACTAGTTTGAATGTTAAGAAGAATAAATCTCGGGTATAAGAACATTTAGTTAAAGCTCGAATATAATTAATGATCCACATGAAGTTTACTTGAAAATAATCAAGAAAATGTAAAAAGCGTAAAAAAATGTTGACTTTTTAATAAAACCAACTTCCACAAATTGCTGATAAACATATTAAATTTCTAATTTTTTATGCTTATTTTTATTGTTTAATATGATTTTATTATATATGGTTAGGTATAAAACTCGCGAATTAAAATAAAAAAAAAAACAAAACCAATAATTTAATGGGATTCTTTTACAACTTTTAAGTTCTCTTTAAAAAAAATTAAGCATAAAAAATATGATGCATGCTAATTATATTAAATTAATTGAAAGTTCAATTAGGATAAGTATAAATTAAGTTTTGGAAGATTTTAATAAGAACACGAGTATATTTTAGAAGTTGAAAGAGACAATTGATTAAAACAAAACGAGTTGTTTTGTGTTAATTTTGTGCCATTAATTTTGTCTAATGTAAAAATGATATAAATTGTATCCTATTTTATGTATTCATAAATTGTTGAATAAACATCAATAACATAGCAAATAATAAGGTGCATCCATTAACATGATAAAACAAATTTGGTTCCTTTTAAAATTCAAACTCTCAAGATCTAATACTTAGACGATTTCCTACCAAGATTTAATACTTCCGATAATCGGTTCACTTCAAAGTTCAGCCTTGAGTGTGTAGCAGAATTTGTGCTGCAAGGAGCATTTAAGTCATGCAAAATATCAGACATATCACACTAGTAAAAATTCAAATAGGTTGTTAATCCTCTAAAACCGTAAAATATAACTGAACCAAAATTTACAAAACAAGAAATAACAAACTAGAAACAACCATTATTCTTACTCAAAAGCATAGTTCTCACGTGGCGGCGGTGGGGAGGTGAGACGATATCGCTTGCCGTGGCGGGGCCCTTAGCGTGGCGGCTGTGGCGAAGTGCTAGGTCTGAAATTTGTTTTTTGAACTAAAAAAATAAAAACCTAAAACTAAGTTTTGAAAAAATGAAAATGTTTTAGAAGGAGTTGATGATGGAGTTGTTGAGGTTGATGAAGTAGATTACAATCTTCGGTCTAAGAATCTATCGTCTTCAACGGTTCGTATAAGAGACTGAAGGCTTGTTGACGAAGACTCTGAAGAAGAAGAAAAGACTCTATTATGGGATATAAATGGAGAACATAGTGGACATGAGACGTGTGAAGATGTTGTCTCAGACGATAATGTATTTAGTCTATGTTTATCATTTGACTCACATGTTTTATGAATTATGTGATTTGATGTTTTATAATTGTATATTCTAGTCTATGTGTTTGTCATTTGACTCGAATGTTCTAAGAATTATGTAATTGGATGTTTAAGTTGTTATTGTTAGTTTAAATGTCTAAATCGTACTATTTAAATTACAGTTATGTGCTATAAAAATATTGTTCAGGTAATGGATCACCGCATGTCATGTGGCCATCGCCTCACCGTTGTGGCCTTTTTAGCCCTCTTCGCCATAGACCACCGCACGCCACTGATAACTATGCTCAAAAGATAATAAAAATAGAATATAAGGGTGTCGATTTAAACCACCAATTATACAAAAAACCTTACCCAAGAACTAATAATTAAAGATTTGATTCAAAAGTTTGAAGCTTCTTTGGAAATGATGATTGGAGAAACACGGTAGAAAGGATTTAACCGAAGTAAAAAAAGACAATTGGAATTCGGAGGATAAATCAATAAAAAAATTGATAATATTTATTTTTAGATTTTATTAGTTTTAAACTAATGAGTTAGAATACAAATTTAAACATATTAACCACTATCTCAACCATTACTCTATGTTATTCTATGCTATATTTTGCTACTCTCTAAATCCTCTCATGTATTTAAATATATATTTATGCATATATATATATATATATATATTTAATTATCCTAACTCCGATAAAATCTTGTAACATTTTGTCGAAAATTCAAAACTTTAAAAAAAAAATTAGTTTTAATATGTAAAAGTACAATTTTATCTTGAATAAAATTTAAAATTTATAAAAAATAAATATATAAGATCGTGAGTTTTCGAATGGGTGTTTTTATTTTTCTTAGTTATGATATGAAGTGTAATATTGTTTTATTGTGAAACATATATTTTAAATTTATATAACTCTGTGTAAACAATATATTTGTAGATACATTTTTGACAAGTGTATGAAATTTGGAATTTATGACACGGTACTTAGTAATTGAGGTTTTTTTTATTTTCGATGGAAATTTGTATATTTCGCTCCTTATTTCGGTGTATCTCTAGAATTCTTATATGAATCGCTTTCAAGTTAAATATGTTTTTGTTTTTTTCACTTTTCTTCCGGTACATATATTTCCTTTGTTGAAATATGTTTGACATAATTTTGATGTTCAGCTAGATATAGAGTAGTAATGTTTATGATCCATGAGAATATTGACAAGGTGACACCTATCTCTTAAAGTAATATTGCTCGGATAGACCACGATCCTTAGAAATTGAAAGGTAATATCGTGTCACCCCTCGGTTAAAGGAATATATCTCAGGTAACAAACGAATTATCTAAACAGTTACCGCCGGGCATCATAGTTTTCCTTCTCGACAAAATATATTTTACCGGTCGGTGCTAGATTAGCTGGTAGGGATAAAAAGTGCAACA
This sequence comes from Limnanthes douglasii subsp. nivea, assembly GCA_036936605.1. Classification (NCBI taxonomy): domain Eukaryota; kingdom Viridiplantae; phylum Streptophyta; class Magnoliopsida; order Brassicales; family Limnanthaceae; genus Limnanthes; species Limnanthes douglasii. The sequence goes on along the minus strand of JAUPFV010000005.1, from coordinate 89,602,592 downwards.
TCTTGAGTCTGGATATCGGCAAGACAAGACCGCAGCTACCCGAGAAGGTAATAGAAGACGTCATCCTGAGACCAAACATTAGTATAAAAAGCGGTTACCATCATTGCTCCGACCAACATACATGATTGGTGAACGTCGCCATTACTAATGGAAATAATTATCCTCATATTAGTTGATACTAAGCCACGATTGTAATGAGAGCAATGCAGTTAAGTAGTGGCGGTCATGGTATAGTAAGATTTGTATAAATATATTCAAAGAAATATTGAAATTTGATGATTTATGTTGAGTAAAAATATTATTGTTTATTCTAGATTAGGTAAGTTATTACGTTGATTTTAGTTTGTGAGGATTTTCCTTAAAAACATTGGCATCGTCTGTGAGAACTTATGTGTCACAAAATTAAGTTTGCGTAAAATTTCCCAATGGTGGTAACTAGATCTGGGATTGAGAGGGAGGCCACTGATGCAAACCCCAACGGAGGCAGCCATCCCTAACCCAACAGGAAACTTGCCAGCTGCAGATATTTTCCCTAAGACCAACCCAACAGTAGACCTCTCTGTCCAACTCCCAATCCCCATAGTCACTGTAGTGGTAGTAGAAGAATTTAGCACCACTCGGGGAGAAAACATCGTGAACCAAGGTGCACTCGTTACTCTCACTACTATATCGTTATTGGAATTTCCAATCACAAAGCTGAGACAGGATTAGTTGAGAGCGCTCCATCTCCAGAAGGGTAAGGATCAACAAAAAAATGCTACATTCACAAAAGTAACCAACGCGTTGCATCAGCTAACTGCAAAGGTTTTAAGTGGAGACAAGGAAAATCATGGGCGAACCAGTGAAACGAGCGAAACTAGCAGGGCCGACAAGATGAAGGAACGAGAAAAGATTATTGAAGAGGAAGGTGAAAGTGGGGGCAGGAAAAAATGACATACAATAGATTTTATTCTGGCCTCTTATAAGAAACTTGACCAAGTTCAGTTCAAAAACTCAAGTGAGCAGGTTTTCCTCAAACGTTAGCATTAAGAGACCAACAGTTTTCAGTTCTTGTTCAGAGAGATGACCATCAATTTTGGAAGATGTTTACATCATTACCATCCTCTCGGTGGTGGGTTTCGTAGTTCAACTCGAGTCGAGTCCTAATTTTGGTGGTTCGATCAATGCCTCGTTGTTGGAAGTTACGGAGATTGAAATCCAAGATGAGTTAAACAAGATAAATGTGGTTGGTTTTTGGCTGAAATGGATGAGGAATACTCTTTTAGCGCCTCGGTATTATGATGCTAATCTGGACGGTACCGATGAGATGGTCACACAAGATGCACATGAATACCTGATGTATATGTTTGACTGTACCATTTTCACGAATAACAGCTAAAAAACATACAAGTTGATTTCCTTTCTTCGTTAGGGCACATGGATCAGCTACGTATTATAGCGTGGGGTACTTACGCGTTGACATGTCTATAATCTCGAAGGACTTGTCCACTTTAGGAATTAAGTCTGTACGATCGCTAGCCGATGGTTTCTCCTGATATTACCCATCTTGTACTTAGTTTGCACACTGTAGTTCGTGCACTCCGTAGTTTTTTGTTTGTATACTTAAAAACATTTTAGACGGTTGTTCTCTTGGATTTGGATGATGTTAGATGGATTTTTATCGACTTTAATTTTGGTTTTAAGTTTTTTTATGCATTTTTATGTTAGTTTGTTTAATAATTGTTGGTGGTTATCAACATATGTTGGTTACAGTAGTATGGGTAGTTTTTTAAAAAACTTTGTAGCCCCGCCCTGGGCAACACTAGAGGTGTAAATACACACCGGCGGTGGGAAAATGGTGCGCAACCAACATAGTAAAATGCTGGTAGTAATAAATTAACCCACCGGTGGTGAGAAAACAAAAAACCGCAAGTGCTCCATGTAGCTGTCAGCATTATAAAACGTTGGCGGTCATAATTCACAAACAGGAGACACACAAGTATGCGTCTAATGTTACGATCGCACGATGAAGGTGTTTGCATTCTTTTTGCTTGAAATTGTGGGTAGTTTTGACAAAACTGAACCGACCGAACCGAACCAAATAGATCGGTTTAGTGAAAACAAAATTCGGTTTTGATTTTTATTTTTCAAATAAAATTAATTTCGGTCGGTTTTCAGTTTTTCCGATTTTGAAACCGAATAGAACCGAAACGGACCAAATACTATATAAGGTTCGTACTATTTTCTATGATGTTACTACTTTGGTGACCTGCTCTAAGAGGACAGTCTAAACTCCTCGTATGCATATGGGCAGAGATTCAAATCCCACGTGATGTATATCTAATTTTTTCACATAGAAGGTATGAATAAAACTTTGAATTTGTATATTTTCTTATGAAGAGTACCACTATAGTAAGCTTTATATATATTTTTTGACAAAATGTATAGTAAAAGTACATCCATTTATTTATTATTATTTGGTTTTTTATATTTAGATGTTATCTATTATTATTTACTTATTATAAATATAAAAAAGTTTAATAATTAGCTTAACATATATTTAATTATTATTATTTTTAATTTTTAATTTTTTTTTTCTAAATTCGAAAAAATATTTTAAAAAAAACGAACCGATCCGAACCACATTGATGTTCAAACCGAAACCGACCGAAACCAAAAAAAACCGATATTATTTTAATTAATCGATTTAATAATTTAAAAACCGAATTATTTCGGTTTGGTTTAAATGTATATCAAAAAACCGACCGAACCGACTTAATCTCATCCCTAAGTTGTGTGGTGTTACCACCGGTGCGTATATTGTGTAAGTACTAAAAAACAAAAGCATTTGACGATTACGATAATATTAGACATAAATTAGTTGACATAGTTAAAAAATTACATAATTCATGCATAAAATTCGTTAATACGGGCGTCTTTACGGTGAAATTTAATTCCATCCATGTTCGAACCTTTTTTCGAACGAATATTCGCCATCTTCACTAGTTCTATCATAGTTTGAGTAAGAGTCATAGACGAAATTAGCTTCCGCATCCGCTTTACATCCAACATATATTTTGTAATTAAGCATTAAAATATCATACGAAAAACATCGCACGTTTCTCTTTCGAGTTATTAGGGGAATGTCACAATGGCTATACTCAGAACCATTTTCAAATAGTCTAACCTAATGGCGACTTCTTCACGTCCGTGTGCCCGAGACATCATCCAACCGGAACATAGTGTTTCTCTTTCGTGCATGAAGTACATTATGCATAAAAATTTGTCGACAAATCCAAGTGTTTCTTCCGGCATCGTGCATTTTACAACATCAACTGCTTTGAGAAAATGCAAATCTGCATGCACATTCCAATTCGCATCACCGATGTTTGTGAGTACTCAAGGTTATATGAATGAAGTGTCTATTTAATGATTTTTTAGGCGTGAATAACGTAATCGTAATAGGCATATCAAAATTGGACAGATGTAAAATGTGGATATCGTAATCCCCTTAACCAATCTGCTTGGGATACATATCCAATAAGACTAATATGCATCCCGGGGTATGTCAGGATGGACCCATGCGTACGTTAGAGAAATAATTGTATGAAAATACTACATAATAGTTTTTTTGTACAGCTACTGCAGGTGTACATATACCGTATCAGCAACGAGTGATCCATAAACCGTGGGCGTTCCTGCCTCGACAGTGTTGCAAACTTTGGCTACACTTTCTCATTAATATTAAAGTCATAGTTCAAAGATTTAGCACTGCCAGCGTACCTGATGCCTACAGGCGGTGTTGACGGCGGTTGGTTTTACACCTTTAAAGCTCTTGACACCTACACCGCCGTTTGTAAAGAAATGCACCACCGGCGTTTGTCACTAAAAACTAGTTCCTCAAAAACTTTCATTAAACCTCCATTGACGTAAATCTAGTTACTAACTCTAATAAAAAACATTAAATTAATTTATTTGTAGTACTAACTTCGTCATTGGTTTTTTCAACCTTTTCATTTATTTTTTTTGCAATGTTCAAAGTAGATGGTTTTTTTTATGAAAATATAAAAAAAGTCAAAAATTTATGTTCAAAATTTAGCTTAAAAACTTAAATTTAGTATATGAATTAAAAATTTGTTGTTTTTTGAAATATCCAAAACTAACTTCACCACTACTAAAAAGTCAATAAAACTCACAAAACTAATTTTTTTAGCCACTTATAATTTTTATGGAATAGCATAGTATTATATATATATAATATAACAAAATTTTGTTCATAGAAAAATAAAATTTAATTTTTTAGTATGATCATAAATTATTAAATTATTTATTGAAATATACATAAAATCAAACAATAACCGTTTTTTTAACGCGAGATATGTTTTTTGTATATGTTAGAAAATTAAAGACAAAAATTAAAAAAAGAAATTGTTCAATAATCTTAAAATTATTACAAAATCAAATATAATCTTAAGATTTTAGTAAATATTAAAGAGTGTTGATTAAAGGAGATTAGGTTTTTAGTTTTGTTTAAAAATTAAGGGCATGCTACATTAGGATCTCATTTGGCTATAATGAGATTCCAAAATCATATTTTTTTTTCTTCAATGTCACATTTTACCATTCATTTATAAGACCAAGTTTGTAAGAAAAAATGAATTTTCTTTTTACTTCTTTCTTAAGATTTCTCTCTCTAAAAATCCTAAAAACTCTAAAAACCCATGGATTTGAGTGATTGGAGTGAAGATTGCAGCTGAAATATCGATGATTTTGCGTCGGAGGAGGAGCCGTTGACCGACCATCTGGAAACCCAAGATGAGGTGATTTTCGTTTTTTTAGTTTCAGTGCGAACCTAGCGCTGGTAGCACTACATATTGGACAAACTGCGAACCCAGGATTCGCAGATTTGAATGGAAAAATTGGCAAAATCGCGTAGGCTGTTCGCGAATACACCAAATTGACAAACAGTGTGTTCGCGATTTTGCCAACCGTGCGCGCACTCCATTCACAATTATGCCGAGTAGACGAACGACCAATACGCAATTTTTCCACATACACGCGTTTGGTGTTCGCAATTTGGTCAAATTGTCGTATTGGTTGTTTGCGATTTGGCAAAAAAGTCGAACTTGTTGTTCGCGAATATAACTTGTTATGCAAATTAATTGATCGGTTACAATTAAGTATGTTTTCATATAATTGCATCAATCACATTTGTAGGGACCGGATCAACCGCCATATTCGATGGCCGATTACACGAAAGTGTTTAGTACGAATACTTAAAACACCAAAGCCGATTTGATTTATTGGGTCGAGTCCGAAAGCATAAACTAGGATTCATTGTGCTACGCAGTAAAAACAACGATGGTAGCAAAAGTATGAAAACTCCTAGGATATATTTTAGGTGCGAGAGGCACGGGGTTTACAAACCTAACCCCAAACCGGGGTATGTTAAGAAGCGCCGAGAATGTTCATCGAAAAAATGCGAGTGTTCGTTCTATTTAAGAGGGAGTCCGGTCTTAAAGCTACCCGATTATTGGAAATTGATAGTGCTAAACGCGAAACACAACCACGAACCATGTTTGCACTTGGATGGTCATTCACGAGCCGCTAGACTAAAAGTCAAAGAAAAACTGTTCGTTCGTAGTCAAATGGAAGTCGGTTCTCGACCAAGAGAGATATATCACGGTTTGAAGATTAAAGACCTGCAAAATGTATCAAGCATGCGCACGATATACAACATGCGGCAAAAACATGATTTGGTTGATAAAGCGGGAAAGACCCAAATGCTATACTTTTTTTCTAAGTTAAAAGAACACGAGTACTATGTTTGGGAGCGAACTTGTGAAGCAACGGACGAGATCCTCGAGTTGTTTTTGCAAACCCTAAAAACATCGATTTCATGCGCACTTTTCCTCAAGTTCTTATAATGATATCACGTATAAGACTACAAGGTATACGATTCCTTTACTTGAAATAGTTGGCCAAACTTCGATGAAGAAGACATTTTGTGTTGCTTTTGTTTTTTTTAGCTCCGAGAAACAAGAGAACTACACTTGGGGATTAAGCGTTCTAAAGAAGGTGTTGACGAACAACAAGTGCGCATTACCTAACATTATCGTCACCGATAGGGAGTTGGCTTTAATGAATGTTATCGATGATATATTTTGGACGCAACTCATATGCTTTGCAATTGGCATATTGGTAGGAACATCAACTCTTACGCTAAGAAAGTTTTACCAAATTCGGACATGGCCGAAGAGTTCGACGAATATTACCAAAGGGTAGCCTATTTGGCCACGCTCGAAGATTATAACAAGAACCTTGCCGAATTACACCACACATACGCATTTTGTTCATTGGTTATCGAGTACGTTATGAAGCAATGGATTGAAGATTATGGACACAAATTTCTCAATATTCACACGAACAAATTTAAACATTTGGGAAACCAAACTAGCAATCGGTGAGTTATATTTCCATCTCCACCCAATATTTTTTAATATCAAGTGTTAGAAATCTAATTTATTTTATCTCACTTTATAGGGCGGAGAATGCTCACTCGAGTCTCAAGCGGGCAATTGGTAGTAGTCTATGCACGTTCGAGCAATTTTGGAAAAATGTTCATGCATTGCTTACCACTCAACACTCTAACATTTTCGAATCATTCGAGCGTAGTAGGTATCGTCCAAGAAACTCAACTAAGGGGCCTACCAAAACCATCTACAAGGATGTCAAAGGTGAACTTTCATGTATGGCTATAGAATTAATAGAGACAAATCTCGCAACGGCCTTGAAAGTATGGTTCACTCCCGGAATATGTGGGTGTGTTATTAGGACAACTCATAATTTATCATGTGCATGCGAATTAGCTTTGATTTATAAAGAAGGAAGGGCGGTTAGAAAAGATGAGTGTGATATTTATTGGAGTACGTTAAAGATCAAACCTAATGATGAGGTTGGTAACGAAGACGAGCTCACGAGAAAACTCTCCTTAATAGATACCACCATCTGCGGTTACGGGCAACACGTCCAAGATCACGTCATAAATAGGATGATGTGAATCCTCGATCCCGCTAGAAGTCATGTTTTGGAACCTAAGGAGCCGGTTGTCACTAAAGGTAGGAAAAAATCCGGCCGGGAAAAATCAACTAAACAGGACCCATGCGAGTGGGAATACGATGGTAGTCTAGGCGCTAGCACTCCTGGTACGATAGGTAGCACGACCGCCTCGGTAGCTAATAAAACATTTTTAGCGCCAAAAGACAAGGCGAAAGATAAAGCAAAAACCAAGGCTCAACCCAAGAAAGAGAGAGTGGCTCAATCAAAAAAATCATCGAAGGGCAAACATTTTAGGGGCTACAAGAGTTGGTTTCCTAACTATTTGCATGACTACATTTCTAGCGTCGAAGACGTGTCTCCCGATGGTAATTGCAGATTTTGGGCCGTTGCTTTGACGGTATACGGTAAATCCGATTCATGAGACCAAGTTAGACGGGATTTGATCGGCGGATTTCTAAATGACGCGAGCTATGGGAGAGAGTGTTTGATGGTTCACAAGGTGTAGATAACCTAGTGAGAAGGTTGAACGTTTTTGAATTGTATGGGGCCAGTAGTCAGCATTAGATGACGTTACCCGATTTGGGCTTAGTGATAGCCACTAGATACCAATATATCGTATACCACCTTTCACTGCACCAATCATACACTTATCTACCTTTACGCGGTGTGCCTCCTCGATCATCTCGTAACATGGAAGTTGGTATAGGTTTTGTACACGGTAACCATTTTGTGAAAGTAAGTATACCAATGAATCTTTTAATATTATATATTATTTTGTGACCAAATATTTATTTTAGTTTTATTTGTGTAGGTTGTGTTGAATGGACCACTTCCGAAAATCTATCCTACTTGGTTTCCGTTTCGCACGGAAGAAGCCGTCACCGGTTGGGAAATACTGCTCGACAAATGATTGAACCTACAAGATGCAAACAATTAAAAACATAACATAATGCTCAATCGTCGAAGTCATATCCCAAGTTGTCGTCATAGTCAATCCCCTCTTCCTTTTCAGTAATCCTATTCTGAAGATATGCTACCATATCCCTAGTGATATAGTCTACCACCGTCATGTTCCAGACGGCGGCTGCTTCTTGCTTAATTTTAAATGGTAGAAACTACAAACGATCCATTGGTTTGAAAAAATCTACCTCTGCTTGATTTGTTCACGGTTACGCACAACAAAACCTTTCGTTCCTAAACAGACGTAGTTGTAGTACATCTTACACAAGACTAGCTCGAAAAACGCATCGCCACTATCTTCCCCCAACTCTCGGAGGGCAAGTTTCACTGCCTCGAGAAAATGGTAGTCTTCATGAGGGGTAAACTCCATTGGTTAAACTGTTTATGTTTGAGGAGTGCTTAACGTCTATTTATAGGCTCGTGGTTGTTTATGCGGAAACTTTTTAAACGTGGGTGTTTTTTGTTGCAATTTCTGTAGGTGTCTTGTTATAGCGAGATACTTAATAATGGAAGTTATGCTATAATGAGACCCCTATTATTGCACTGCAGCATTTGAGTACTTTTGTAAATATTAGGTGTTGCAAAATCATTCGTCAACTTGGATTACATTAACCTTATCTTACAAGTGTCGTTTATTGGTAGGTTTACTTGGATTACGTTATCTTAAGCATAAAAATGGTATAAAAGACGTTTTTGAGGCTGTAAAATTTATAGCAAATATATCAATTGCAAAAAATGTGTCCATGGACTGAGTTGGAAGCTCAATATTTGATGAGGGCATCAGTTCAAGCTGGTAACATGAACATTCTAGAGGGGGGTAAAAGGTACTGCGAGGCATTGGTATGCCAAATGTACTTCCTTTACGGAAGGGATGGTGTTCAGCCACCTAGAATTTCAAGGCGTGTTGATGAGGTGAAAGCTAGGTGGTCAGTCCTAGTCATATTTCGTTAACATCCAGTTTCTTGCCTCACCGAATTGGAACGTCGTGTTGCGTGTAACCAGTTCAACTGTCAAGTCACGGATTCTATTACAGAGGACCAGCTGGATGTGGTCTGCTCTGATATTATTGACATCTGGCTAGAGGAAATGCGTGACTATCAGGATGCGAAAAAAGAAAGAAAGTTGATGAAATGGAACTGGCCTGATAGATAAACTCCGATTTGGCCTTATGTTAAAGTTCAAGTTTCAGACTATGTTTTAGCATGTGTTTTATTTTATGTTTGAGTGTTTGATTCGGTTTATGTTTTGAGTTTATGTTTGAGTTTCTGATTCTGTTTATGTTTGAGTTTATGTTTGAGTTTCTGAATCGGTTTAAGTTTGAGTTTCTATTGAAGTTTGTGTTTCTAAAAATATTTGAGTTTGTGTTTCAGCTTATGTTTAAAAGTTTATGTTGTAGTTTGTGCACTTTGATGCTGTTATACATAAATACATAAAAACATAAAAAAATATAATAATACTCCAAATAAAATAAAATCAACGAAAGCAGCAACTGGAGTAAAAAAAGATAGTACAAACAATCGTCCGAGTAGTCATATAATACAAATCCAGTCAATCACTCAAGTGGTACTAGTGCACCAAAAGCGAACACTCGTACATCTCTTGACGCATCTCCTCCATACTCATCTCATCCGCTCTTGAATATCCATTAATCACACGATCACATATGTCATACAGTCGTGCCTGATATGACATCGCACTCGGGGTCTCTACAACATGTGAACCAGATGGACCAACCACACTAGGATCAAGTAGGGTGTACCATAGGTGGTCACGGATCCATACGTCGTACAAAGAGGTCATACTAGGACCGCCTATAGCATCTGTGTCACCACGAATCCTCGGGTCAACAATGTGCGACCGCCAGGCGTTCCATGTAGCCTCATCCCACAAAAAGCGCGTGTTGACACACCTCATCTTGTCTGTTGGTAAAACATCCCGCAACGCCGGTGGTATATCCTGAATGTGCCCAAGCTTTCGAGTGACTAGAAGTGGATAGTACGCCTCAACTATGTCGAACGCCTTCAGCGTGTGGTCAATCCAGGCCACATCGCAGAAAGGGAAATGATCGCGTATCGTGCGGTAAGGCATGAACCAAACCTACACCGTAAGTTAATAATATTTAACCAACTTTAAGTAATAATAAAATAACGACTAATAAACAAATGTAAAAAATCATCGTAACTCACATGGTTCTCCTTCAACGAACCCAGTAGCTGTCGGATGTTGATATAAGTCTCATCATCCGCACGATACGGTGAAGGTACGTATTGGCAAATAGTAGGCATACAAGTCTCGTAGAGAGTGTTGACCGTAGTTAAAAAGGAGGGGGGGGGGGGAAGTGATCGTATATCCACGTCTCTAACATGGAAATAAAACCTGCAATCCCTAAAGTGGAGTGCATGGACGACTTTCCTAGATGGTGATACAGCTGAGCTAGTATATGTTGGCCCCAGTTGTATCTATAGGATTCCTATAATGCTCTACAAACTGCAAATAATCTAACGATATACTTTTCCCCGTCTTTTTCACCTAAATACAACAACCCAACATGTGGAGTAGAAAACCTCTAGTGACACACTATACGGTACCATCAGATATGGTATCATCCATAAAATAGGGCTGCCTGTACTGCTCACGTAAAAACTGTAAACGAACAGATCTAGCACTACCCTCCCTGTTACGTGCTAACTCAGTCCTAAGTGCATCCTCGGGTATACCTAATGCCCTAGAATACCATGCCAAACGCTGTCCATTACTAGGAAATGATTGAATCACAAAATCATCACCTGTGACCGGCAGACCAGTAATAGCGTGGACGTCGTCTAACGCCATCGTTATCTCACCAAAACAGAAGTGAAAGTTGTTGGTCTCTGAATACCACCTCTCAAGAAACGAATCTACCAGGTGTACGTTGGTACTCAAACGCTCCAATAAATCGGTGAGGGGACCGAAGCAAGACATCATAACCTGGCGTCTGACCCTGCCCTGCCCAGTAAGATCCCATGCACGATGGGTACCGTACATCGAGTAGCACCGCGACTGTCGACGAGCCTACAGAAAACATCAATAACTTAGACATAATATAAAAGACCATACGCCATACTTTAAACCAATCATTACTTACCTCTCCTCCAAAGACGATGTATGCCTCGTGTAGTGTGTAGGGTGGGTAAATAGCAGGCACATGCAGATTGATCTTCCGAAAAAACCGATCCAGTGTCCCAATCGTGTGGGATATAGTAGGGGCTGGAGTGGCAGCGCTAGGCCTACGCCTTACAGACCGTGACCGTGAACGTGAAACAACCTCCTCATGCTCGCTATCACTGTCCGATCCTGAACTACAAACAGGTGTATGCTGTGTGCGAGGCATGCTGAAATACAAGAAATAAAATCACCGTGAATAGGCAAGTAATTTTGGGAATAAAACAAGAGAATGTGCCAAAACAGACAAATTCGCGAACTAAGCATGCAAACTTTTAGTGAAATAGCGAATAAACAGTTCGCAATTTCACCATCGCTGGTTGTGCAAAATCGCGAGCAACCCGTACGCGAGCATGCACGGGTTGCGAACTGGCTGTTCGCGAACCGTGCAAGATCGCGTACGGGTTGCTCGCGATTTGCACAACCAGCAACTCCAAACCCTAGAATTCGAATCGAACCCAAATCCCAAAAAACCCAACCAAATTCAACAAAACTGGTACTAGAACGTTGATAATGAGTCGACTAACACGTATCTACAACTATTTTTTCAAAAACAAACAGCATGTAGATGAAAATCGGACTTTTGAGGCAGAACCTATAACTCTAAATATCACTAAAAATACCTAACTAAATTGCATAAAAGTTACTCCCTCTGTCCCAAAATATTAGTCGTTTTAAGGTTATGCACGGGTATTAAGGAAAGTTATGATTGCTCTTCTTTTCCATAAAAAGCAAAAAAGAAAGAGATCTAATTGGTGAAATCTAATAAATAATATTAAATTTTGCATCGATATGTTAGAACGACCTTTATTGTGGGACAAAATTGATTTCCTAAAACGACTAATATTTTGGGACAGAGGGAGTACATGAATAGGTAAAAGATTCATACCTTAACATTTTTGTAAGTTCGGATTTGAGAAATCTTGAGTTTTTTTGGCAGATTTTGAAAGGTTTTGGTGAAGAGAAAAGAGAAAATAAAACTTTTGGCTGAAAATAAACTTTTTAATTTAAGGGTAATTTGGTCATTTGTGGAATCTCAATATAGCCAAATTATTGGGAAAGGCTATATTGAGACCTCTTTTGGCTATAATGAGACCCCAAAAATCTCAAATTTTTTCTATTCATGTGAATTTACCATTTTACCATTCATATATAAAACCCAAGTTGTAACAAAAACCAACTTTTTCTTCTTCCTTTTCCTAAAGTTTTCCCACTCTAACTAAACTAAATTTTTAAAAAACACAAAAAACCATGGATTTGCGATTTAAGTTTACGAGTTCGAACTAAACTACAAACTATGCCGTTTCCCTTTGTTTGTTTTGAAATCCATGTCATTTCTACTCAGTGGTTTTGATGTAAATCTGAGTTCACCATCATCGTGAACTCGCTGCTCTCTTCTGCACTCGAAAACCAGAGGTATTTATCTCCCTTCAACGTTGCAGAACAAGTAAGTCTTGTATATCTCCTTTTATCGTTGTTTCGATTTTATACATGAATCATACGAAATCGAATTTGCGATTTTGAGTAGATAACGAATAAATCAGCAGAATCTTATCGTATTACCTTCTTAACCTCGCGCAATCAGTTATAGTGTGCATATGCTCATTTTGATTCCTACAGCTTAAAATCTGCTCAACTATGGCAGATTCAAAGTTAATTTGATGGAACTATATATAGAATTTCATTGTTGTAGCTAATATTTTGAATAAACATGGAAATTAGAAGATCACTAGGTAACGAATCGAGCTAATTGGAAATTCTGCATTTCTTGTTCATATTTAGATTTATCCTGAGCTTTTGTTTTGTTATAGCTCATAGTTTGAGTTCAAAATCAGTGTTAGAAGAATCCAATGTGCGATCCAAATGACAGTAATATGTCTTCGTATACTATGGTATTTATGGCTGCTTAGAATAATTCTTTTCGTTACTGTTAGTTTTCTTGTAGATTAAGGTTCGAGTTTTCTTTTTGGCTTTTGTACAATAGTTTGTATGAAGCAGCTTTGCTATAGACCTATAGATATTGGTTAATACGAGTGAAGACTTGTAGTAATCATTTTGCATCACATATGAATGTGTTTTCAATTGCCTTCTCAGGCGTTTGAGGACATAGTGGACTCAGTGATTGCTGATGTTGCATCTGAAGCTCGTGTTAGTGTGGCAGATCCGAATAACGTAGAAACCAACACTAAGTATGTGGTTGACTTATTCGGACAAACACACCCTGCTGTAGCCAAAGAAATATTCGAGTGTGTGAATTGTGGCCGATCAATCATTGCGGGAAGGTTTGCTCCTCATCTGGAAAAATGCATGGGGAAGGGAAGAAAATCTCGTCAGAAGGTAATAGGAAGTAGCACAAGCACAACAACGGCTGCTCAAACCCGGTACACAAGAGGCAGTCCTGATTCTCCTTATCCGACTTCAACAAGCACAATTCGTGTAAATGGAACACATGGTGATGAACACCCGAATGGTACATGTGATGAAGCTTGAAGGTGACTAAAGATTTATCAAGCCGAAATCTGAATCCACATAGTTAGTGTTGGAGAAGAAGAATTGAAAGAAACTTGTTTTTTTTTTTACTTTGTAAAATGATCTAATATGTCATATACTTCACTATAAAGCTCCTTCAAAGTCCTTGTTAACAGAAGCGTATTAGTTTTATATGTACAAGGACTTGCATAAAAAATACCCTTCTTATATGATAAGAAAAGGCAAATGACTACCCGGACGAACTGGACTTCAAGGTAATTTGTACCCAAAACAATACATTTTGCAAACTAAAAAAAAGTTTACGAGTTCAAAACTCAATTTTTCCACCAATATAATACATTAGTTATTTCCAATGAATGGTGTAAAATTTAGAAAAAAAAAACTTCAAAATGTGTAAAAAAGGAAAATTGCGATGTGGGTATTCGCAAATTTGGGCAAATAGCGAGCACCCAACTCGCAATTTACCCAAAATTGCGAATACCCACTTCACAATTTCGGGAACATTACGAGTTGGGTACTCGCAATTTGCCCAAATTTGCGAATACCCACTTTGCAATTTCGGAGACATTGCGAGTTGGGTACTCGCAATTTATCCAAATTTGCGAAATTCGCGAATCGCGTCCCGAAAACCTCTTCTCCAAATTTCGAAAACGAAGAACCCAAAATCCTTAAAACTCAACCACAATCAACAAACAACATACCAAAATGTCGACAATAACTAGACTAACAGTTATCTACAACTTACTTTCCAACAAAACAACAACATCTAGATGAAAATTCGATTTTTTCAAAAAACCCTATAACTCTAAATATCAATAAAAATACCTAAGTAAATTGCATAAAAATTACATGAATAGGTATATGATTCATATATTGACGTTTTTATAAGTTCGGATTTGAGAAATCTTGACTTTTTTTTTTGCCGGATTTTAAGAGCTTTTAGTGGAGAGAAGAGAGAAAATAGAGTTTTTGGCTGAAAATACAGCTTTTATATTAAAGATAAATTGATCTTTTGGAAGTCTCATTAGCCAAATAGGTTCTCACTATAGAAAGGTCTCATTATACCAAATGAAATCTCAATTTAGCCTACCCCAAATTATTTAGCCTCGCCCAAAAATTAACCACGACTAGAAACTGTTAACGGATCCGCTAAGAAACTTTGAGCCCTAATCGATATATTTTGCAACATCCAGCCGCACAGCTCCGTTCCTCTTTTCTTCTTCGCATTGGAATCAGTGTGGAAGCTCGATTTCACCGACTAGATCGTTTTGCAGCGCTCATTTCTCTCGATCCGGCAAAGGTATGTTCTGAATCATTTGTAGTAGATAGTATATTTTAGCCCTAAAATCATATCTCATTTTAGCCCTAAAATCATATCTCAAGAAACCCCAAATCTAGACTCAAGAAATCACCCATGGATAGAAAGAAGAGAGAGGTTTTAGAGTCAGTGCCAAATCCAAAGAATGATGAACCTGCTGATGCAAAAACCATCCATCTCCATGAAGAAATCATATTTCATATACTGAAACGGCTTAGTCCGAAATCACTGCTTCGATTCAAATCGGTCTCAAAGGGTCTCTTCAACCGCATCATAACATCAAAACCTTTCATTGATGCTTACAGTTCATCTTCTCGTCCTGGCTTTCTCATCACCTGGTGCAGTAGCTTTCACACCTACACCTTTTCCTTTCTAGATCCTGACGAATGGTCTTGCGTTCCTTTAACAATTGTCAACAACATAAGTGAAGTTTCACAAAGCTTGAATGGATTTCTCTTCCTTGAGAGAGATGACGATCGGTGTCTTGTTTACAATCCCACCACCAGGGAATTCAAGGATTTTGCACGTCCCATATTGCCTGGGGATTCTGAACAAAGGCCGCTATTGGAATATTTTTTCGGGTTTGATCCCTCTTTACAAAAGTATAAAGTCTTGGCTTATGGGTATGGAAAGTTGAATGAAGGCTTGCAATATTTTGTAGTCACTCTAAGTAGAGAAACAAATATTTGGAGAAAACTCGATCAAACAACTGATCCTCCCATGAGATATTGTACACATCATTCCTACTACTTATGCATTGATGGAACAATATACTTTCAAAACGCCAACGGAATAACTGGGTTTGACCTCAGCAATGAAAAGTTTAGACATATAACCCAATTGACGGAGTTTAGCGGGTACGGTTCCCTTATGATGTTTCAGTTTGGACAGAATCTGGGGCTTCTCCAAACAAAAAGGATTAATAAAGGAAGAACTATGAGAATCAAGATACGCAAAGTAGAAGACAACAAAACTGACATTCCTACATGTGTGGACTCCCAGTACAAGTTAAACCTTCCCTTTTCGTATAGGACTAGAGATATTTGTGAAATAGTAGTTCATCCTCAAAGGGAAGAAGAGCTCTTGCTTTTCTTCATGAACAAGAACGAACGTCTTTTGAGAGATAACAAAGCTATTATAAGTTGTGATCTGAAGACAAATTCTTGTGAGTTTATTAGGGTTGATGGATGGCCTACTTATCCTGTTGGTTTTATGGTTAAATCTTATCTGCCAACTATAGCCTCACCTAAAGATTTGTAGGTTTTTAATTTTACAACTCTGTTATTTATTTGTAGTTTCTTACTTTTGCAACATTTGTAGTTTTAATTATAAAAATTGGATTTTTCTTAAGTGTCTTGTTATATGTTATTGTGTTAATGTATGACTTTGGTTAGTGCATGAACCATAGGGGGCACATTATACACCAATGCTTAAAACTTAATCTGTTTGCAAGGTGAAAAAGCTGAAAACAGAAGGGAAAATAGTCGATGCTGGTACAACGTCTGGTGTCTCTAAGCAAGTCTCATTACCATCTGTTAATATTCACTGCATCTGTATTGATAGTAGAGCATTTTCCAGTATCATCAACCATCGTATCTTCTGTACCAGCATATACTGCATCTTGCTCCTAAACTTTTAGCCTATATATATATATATATATTCTGCATTTTGTTCCGAAACTTTCAACCAAAATCATAAGTTGATCAAAATTTACCAAAGATCATGGTATACTGGGAATGAAGCCAATGCTGGTGAGGAATCATGCTGTACTGCTGGTTAGGAATCATGTTATACTGGGAATGAAGCCAATGTTGGTTAAAAATAACTAATTCAAATTTCAAACTAATGTAGAATCTATCCAACAATAAAGCCAGTAAAAAACATCCGTTTTGTTGAGGGAAGAAATAAGCTTAGCATAATGGTAAGAAACCAATAGTAGATATGATGCCATTTGTAGATATAGATAAGCTGAAGTCAAGTCCAAATAGATATTAGGATGCAGATGATTCCAACAAAACAAAGTGCATGAATTTACACAATGCATAGTGAACGAATAAGACAACTGCGTTTGTGTAAGAATCAACAACTAAAACATAACAAAGTATATTCAAAACTGTGTAGTTCTACATAATGTAACTCAAGTACGGAAGTATATTCAAAACTATGTGAAAATCTAACAAACGAAGAAGAACAATCAGTAAAAGACTAATTTCAGTAATCAATAACTTGGAAGAAAACGGAAGTCTCAAACTTATGACTACTTCCTTATCTATACGAGTCTCGTTAGTTTCTGTAGAAATTTCGTTTTATTATTTGATTATATTTCTAGGACAGTATGAAGGAAAAAAAAAAGATAATATATATATAAATATAAAGACACCGACCATAAATAAGAGAATAATAATGAGGATAAAAACATCATATTAAGGACCTATATATTGATTTTGTTTTAAAAAAAATTGCAAGTTGCTTTTAATCTTCAAACGATTTTTTTTTGTAAACAATGTTGAAACCACTTTCGACATCATTTTCTTTGTATCTTTGAAACGATTTTTCATGCATCTTCTTTTTCATGTTTCTTCAACCATATATCCAATCCAAATCCAAATTTAAAATCTCAAATTTTTATTTCCAAATTCTCTATTTCAAATTTCAATTCAAATTCCAATTTGACCCAGAACTTAAATCTCAGATTCCAATTTCAAATTCAAAAAACTCGCAAAATTTCAAATTCAAATCCAAAATCAAATCCAAAACTACAAAAAAAAATCATAATCCAAATCCAAATCCAAATCCATAAACTAAATATTAATCCAAAAATACAAATCCAAATCAAAGACTAAATAAAAATAAAAATTCAAGCATCAATCCAAATCAAAATTCAACCAAAACAACAACCGAAATTTAAAACTCAAATTTGCAACTCCAAATAATACAACCCAATTATAAACAATAAAACGCCCAATCAAAAACACCAAAACAATTCCAAATACAAACAATTATATCCAAACAACTAATAGTACTAATTTAACCATCATAAAATCGAAGTAACATACAATAGTTTCATCCTTAACTACATCAAAAATTAATTATTGTAATAGCTCGACGACAAAAAGACGGAAAACAACAAAATATCTTTTTGTTTCAACGACTACTAAAACAATTAGTAGTCGGCACACCAAAAAATAAAAAGATGTAAACCCAAGATCTAATGGCTCGACGACAAAAAGACGGAAGACAACGAAATGGGTTTTTTCCAAATGACAAATAAAACAATTTTCCGTTGGCACACCAAAAAGTAAGAAGATGTAAAGTGAAAAGATGTAAACCAAGATCTAAACCTTTTCTAACAACCCTTAAATCAAAATAGTTTTACTATTAAATTATATTACTAGTACTATATATAATATATAGCAAGATATATATAAATAAAATCACCCAGAACAAATGAAAGAATAATTGTGGGAAATAAACACATAATATAGGAAAACGTTTACAAATCGATATGATAGTTAATGGCTATGATATATTTGGGGTAGTGGCTATATATATATATATATAGATAATCGAAAATTATCGGATAACTAAGAATTCAATTAATCGCAATTAAAAAAGAATGAATACTTTTTATTTAAACCAAAATGAGTTTATAATAACCATTTAGTTTTTTTTTTTCGTGTTTTTACGGGTAAAAAATACTGTTAGTCTTATATGTTTATCACTTGTATCAACATAGTTGCTTTCATTCACTTCTACATAAAACTCATCACTTTCGTTTTAAAAATTTGCAAATAAAATCCCCCTACACATATAAATCATTTAAAAACTGACACGTGGTACTTAAATTCTAAGTTTTGTATCGCTTTTGGTCTCCAAATCCCAAGTTTTGTTTCACTTTTGGTCCTCCAGAATATGCAGAGAGACTAATCATGCAAATTTTTAAAATAAAAAGGATGAGTTTTATGTAGAAGTGAACGAAATGAACTATGTTGATACAAATGGTAAACATGGGGACTAACAGTACTTTTTGTCCCGTTTTCACCGATAAATCAACACATAATACACGAAATCTATCGTAGTTCAATTAGAAAAAATAAAATTATATACATGTTTTATTTTAAGTTATTATTTAATAACGTCATAAAAAAATAAACAATCGAGGAACATGGTTCAATTTATATCTTTAAATTTGAAGACGAAAAATCAAACGAACGCTTCCTTCAAAATATACTATATATTTGTCTATATAATATATTTCAATTTGATATAAAATTTATTGATATAAAATCAATATTTTATTTTTAACTAAAATTTGGTGATGCAAAATTGATTTTTTTACAGCTTTTATCATTTTGGCAAAATATGTTATAATATTTTTTAGAAATTTTATTTTAATATGATATGTTTTGTATTAATAACTAAGCTTGTAGATTTTCGCAATCACATATGAAATTAAATTTTAAAAATTCTAAATCATTGTTGAATTACATTTTAATTTAAAATAAGCTACCAATAAATACCCAGCAAACTATCTCATTACGCCTAATACCCAAAATTGGTAAACCATGAATAAGTATATGGACGAAGGAGAAAAACCAAAAGTAACCCTCATGTCCTTTTTTTTAACCAAACCTTCTCTTTTTTATTTTTTTTCAACGTTTTTCTCTTTCAAACCTTAGCTCGAAAAAAAATTGAAAGTACAATCAAGTTTATTTTCTTAATACGAACAAAACTAGATCAATTGATTTTTCATCAGGCTCAATAACCCAGGTCTCTTTTATTTTATCATCAAGTAGTATGTGTCGCGTACCTCTCCATTTCATTATGCATGGTCTCACATCTCTCCAGTTCATCATGTCTAGTTGCACATGATTTAAAAATACATGGTCTCTCCACTTCATCATGTTTGGCTTTCCACTTTTATCATGTTTGGTCTCTCTATTTTATCATGTTTGGTCTTTCCATTTTTTTATCATGCATAGTAATAATGTTTGTTCTTTCCACTTCATCATGTCTCGTTTCTTTACTTCTATCATGTCTGGTCTCTTCACGTCCATCATGTCTGGTATGTTCACTTTCATCATACAGGGTCTCTTATGATTTAATAATATCTCGTCTCTCCATTTTATCATGTTTGGTGTCTTCACTTCTATCATGTCTGGTATGTTCACTTTCATCATAACTGGTCTCTTATGATTTAATAATATCTCGTCTCTCCATTCTATCATGTCTGGTCTATCCATTTCCATAATGCATGGTCTTTCTACTTCCATCATGCATGATTTATTCACGTCATTATGCATACTCTCTCATCTCTCCATTTCCATAATGCATGGTCTCTTCACGCCATCATGCCTAGTTTTGTATCTTTATTACATCATGTATGGTCTCTCTATTTCATCTTCCACGGTCTCTTCTCTTTCTATTTCATCATTTTTGGTCTTGCTTTTACCTATTCCATCATGTATGGTCTCACATCTCTATATTCCATCCTGCTTGGTCTCGCATCTCTCTATTATATAATGCAAGACCAGGGAAACATGATGTACGAGATGCGAGACTAGGCAAAGCTAATACAAGACTAGGGTTACTAGGTCTGGTAAAAACAATCGTACAAGGATCTAATTTTGTTCGTTTTAAGAAAATCTAATCATATTTTCAGATTTATTTCCCGAGCTCAAGTTCAAAATATACTAACTTTTTTTTTAAATAAAATAAAAAAGAGAATGTTAGTTCCAAGAAGAAGAAGATGGTTATGTGGATGGTGAAGAAGCATGGGTATTTGAGATATTATGAAAGTAGATGAGTATTAGATGAGCATTTGATTCAATATTTCGGTACTAGATGCTCAATAGTGATACTTGAGGACCTCAAGTTGAGGTATTAGACGATACTAAAAATTAGCGTTGAGAATGTTGGGTATAATATACTTTAGTTTAATCTAAAATCTGCTATAAAATCAACTATTATGAAGATATTATAACGTTGTTATAAGTTTTATTATACTAAAATATATTTGTATTATAAGCTAAACTCATAGATTTTAAATATTGAACATTCTAAATATATATAAAATTACATTTTAATTTGGTCTAAATATGGACATAATGTTCAAATCCCACCATGTGAAGTATATTGAGATGATCTTTTGTTTTCAAAATTTTGTTTTAGTTATTATAAGAGTACCAATATTTTTATATTTATGTTATTTTTACCCTATAATTGTATTATTTCAATTTTATTTAAATATTTCGAAAAAAAACATTTAATGCTTATAAACATGGTATATAATTTAAGATGAAATCGGGTACGAATATTACATGCTTTTTATCCGACTCATACAACCTGTTGAAGCTATATCTATCAACAATTCTTTTCTTTTTCTTATTAATTAAAGGTCAATTATCATTTAATACCCATCCAAAAATTTAATTACGATTTATTACTTAAAAAATATAAATTTTATACCACATATTTTACCAAAAACGTTTTTTATAAAAAAAAATTATTACGCATGTACTTTTGTTTTTTGTAATTTAAATTTTAAAAGTCCGTATTTTTTAAATTTTAACTCAGAAAAAAATCTGAAAGTACTGCTGATTTTGTTCTTTCAAAACGAACAAAACTAGATCCATGAATAATATTTTTTATTTTTTTTCGCGAGTGCGGTTAATCAATCATCTAGTATTTATATCTCATATCTAGAATTTCTATTTTATAATGGTCTCACATATAGTAGTTAACATGTAGGTTTTACATTTATCATCTAGTATCTGGTTTCACATCTACCATTTTTATTTTACATTGGTATCACATCTATCATCTAAAATCTCGGTATCACATCTAGTTCTTGCATCTATCATTTCTATCTTGATACTTCTCTCACATCTACAAATGTTAAATGATAGATGCGAGACACTTGACATGGCTGGTGCTAGATGTCCAATGTGAGACTATGGACAAAGAAACATACTTTATCTACCTCGCAAAAGCATAATAAAACTTACCTAAAACACACAATAATTTTCTTTCTCCAAAAAATCTATAATCTTAAACCTTTGAAACACATTCCAATTATAATTGATTTGGTTTATCTCTTCGACCATTGTTTGTCAATTTATAGAGAGATTGAGATATTTTAAATCATTTTACTTTTGTCGATTTATAGCGTAATCAAATTCTTGTCAATTTTACTTTAGTCGATTGACAGTGTAATTGAATTCAATTTACAGTTAGTTAAATTACAAAGATAATGAGAGAAGAAAATATAAAAGAATGAAAAATAAAAGACAGAGAAAAAGAATCATGAAAAATAAGAAGAAAATAGAGAATCTTTAATGAAACTACCTAATTTGGAACAAAGAATTAGCCTTACAACATCCATAATGGTATTTCTCGAATTTAAAAAAAACAATTGATGGACTCTTTGGTAGGAATAAATGATAAGTAGTTGTTTTGGTAATTCTTGATACTTAAAATACTGAAGTAAATATATAATCAATATAAAATGATTCCAAAATAAATAAATAAATTAAAAAAATAATTATTGATAATGTAGAACTTATTATATAGGGAAGAGTCGTCAATCCCCACCAAAATAAGATATTTTTACTCAACCATGAATCTGATATAATATTTACTAATAGATCCAGTACTTCATTAAAAATAATATCAAACCATCAATGTCTTAACACACTCACACAATAACGCAACCATACACATAATCTTTAAAAAGAAAAGGAGAGAGAATCGAATTTTAGCCTACTAGAACAATGTCAAAGGATTACCATACACACATACAAGATTTATTTTTGTTTCTTTAGCAGGAAATTATAGTAGTATCAAAAGAACTTAAAGTGAACGAATCCGAACTGGAAGGCATGTGCTGGTATTTATGTACCTTTGGATGGTTTTTAGGGATAAGGGGCAGTATCACAGTCAAGGCCGACGATGATTCCATCCCTCAATCACAACAACTCATCTTCATGTCCCTTTATGGTCTGCATCCACTTTATTATCCTTTATTTTATTATATTTTTATGTTGTTTGATGCTTCACAATTCATTTTTGTACTTGGTAATGACATTATAGTTCTTCATTTAGATATATATGATCTTAACTACGTGGTATAACTGTTATTTTAATTATCCTCATTCATTTTAATCTTTAGGTATTGAAACTATTTGTGCTTTTGTGTTATTTAATGAACATATAATAACCTTATTTTTTCATGTTAATTTTGGATTATTGGTGTATAATTACATTGAGATAAACAGGTTGTTAAGTTTTACGGTGGATTAGTTTGTAGACTTGTTTGCTGGTCATATTCTTCTAAGACTCGACTCTGATTTTGATTCTTGCTCGTTTATTTTTTGTGTGTTTTGGTGTATGTATGAGTATTTGTTCAAAATGAAAGGATGGAGCGAGAGGAAATATATGTGTTTTCATGAACTGGATCAATCATATATTCACCCTTACCAAATCCATTCTCATATAAATGACTCAAATCTTTTAATTGTACTCCTTTTATTCATGAAGGTTATTTTTGTTTTGCTTTTTTTTCTTTTTCCATGTTAACATAGATTTATTTTTATGAATTGAGTTTTGAAGTAATTTAAAGAACATCTATCTCTCAATTGATGATTCATATTGGTTTATTTTAATTATATATGTGTTTTATTTTCTCTTGGTTAGTGTTGGTACGTAACATTTATATTACTGTGAACGAACTTGACAATAATAAATCATCACTGTCAGAGATGATGCTTCATCATGTCATTTGGATTGTTATGTAAGCATTTGATTCAACTGTTTTCAACTAAAGGAAGTTGTTAATCTAAAGGAAGGTAGAGAAACCTAAAGATTTGTAATTATTTTTGTTTGACTGAACATGCCAAATTATTTTAGATATGTTGATGAGTATAACTGTGAATGATCATTATAATAATTAGATGAGAGTTGAGAACTTCTTTTCTTATGTATTATATATCTATGGATTCGTTCTTTTAAAGTCAAAATAACAGTATAATATGATGAAGAACATTTATTATGGGTGTAATGTTGGAGTCTGTTATCCACTGTCATGGAATAGAATCGTGTCTTGTCACTATGATCAATCCTCATGTAAGTGATTTTGTCTAAGTTTTATTTTTTTATACTTGTAGTTGTTTATAAAAAAACACACGAGCATTTATATTTGATAACCCGGTGTTTTTATATAAATGTTACAAAATCTCCACCTCTTCCAATGTTTAATAAAAGTTTTTAGTATATTTATTATATTAACAAATTACAAGTGGTACCGTCCACTAGAAATTTTTCTTAGATACACATACAACGAAACAAAAATTGATCTGTCCATTATTAGCTGTGTTTTTACCGAACATATTTTGGATAAACCTATTCTCTAAAGGGAGGACATACGTAGCTATAAGTTTATTAAAAAGTTCATAAGAAGACAATTTTTTTCAGCAAGTAAAACATATAATGTGATGCATATAAGCATAGAAAATAAAAAGCCAATGAACATAGGTGCTTTGTCTTCAGCTAGATCAAGATCAAATCAATCACAAAGACTAAATATAAAAGTTACCTACAGAACTAACAGAGTTACGAGCGACAATCTATGAAAAAACAAAAGAGTCTATAAAGTACAATCGATGTGGAAAACTGTTTAGACCAAAAGAGAACAAAGATTAAAAAAATATTGTAAGTTTGATAGTGATATAGATAAATTTATTAAATATTTTTTGGTTTTACAAAACCAAATCCAAGTCTTTGACAAAGGAATGAAAATTAAATTAATTCATAAGAAAGAACAAGGGAGGAATTAGGACACGATTCAAGTGATTCCGCAAAACAAGTCTCGACACAAGCTCCGCGAGCACTAGATATAAATTCCATCACGATCGTTGAGCCATAAGAGGAAGATGATTACATGGACCCAGATCCAAACAAATAAAAAATTGAAGTGATTGTTGGTAGATATCCATACTATGGAATAATAAAAAGGTCAAGAGCAAGATACACTGATGAAATTAAAATAATGTGTCAAGAGCAAACATCACTACACTTTTACATACACCTATATCCGAACTTATCATTTACGTATGATCATTTGAAAGGAGTAGTATCTCTCCACATTTATCCAGTACTAATAAAGTAAAGATGCCAACATACAGATCAAAAAGGAGATTATTGACATTAGCAACTCAAAAAATATCCTATATCGAGGAACATATAAAAGAATGAAAGAGGCACTAGTGTCGATCAAAATTCAGAGAGTCCTGAAAAAGTTCACATGTCATCGGAGATGTTATCATTTACATATGATCATTTACGCATGTCATCGGAGATGTTAAACACTCTCGCTTTAAATATTTTTGAAGTAAACAATGGATCTTTAAACTTGAGCCATTAAAAATGATAGTAAGTATGGAATATAACAAGATTTGATAGATAAGCCTGTCCGGATATAAATCGGATAACGCTACTAAAATAAAAAAAATGCCTTGGCCATCCAAGGACTTTAAGTGTTGTGAAAGACTTATTCGGACTCAGTCCGGATACGATTAAAAATATTCTTTGGCCATCCACGGACTTTAGTAGTTTGCAAAATTAAGAAAGCACAAAAAATAGTTAAAAACCTTAGGGTTTATTCCCTTCAGATGTTCCTGCTTCACCTCCTTTTTTGGGGCCTTTGAGTTCAACGCTTGAACTATCCCCGGTTCCTTCTTCTTCATCGGTGGTAGAATCGATTCCACTAGAGTAGTTCTTTTTATCACCATCTGCCATTGTATGGAACGGGATGTCCTCATAATCCATATATTGCCACAAGGGACCAAGCGTCCTCTTCGGAAACTTCTCATGAAAAAGAAGTACTATGTCAGACTTCACTTCAGCATATCTTTTCTCCAAGGAATCTATCACCGCGGTTGTATATTTATCAATGCTGGCCTGAATTCTTTGTTCCTGCTCTTTCTCCAAGTCTTTTTTCTCCTTGGTTGCCTTAGACACAGCCTATTCAAGGGAGGTATTTTCACCGGACAAGGTCTGTATGGCACCATCTTTGGACTTTACGTCTTCCTTTAAAGTGGAAAGATCATTCTCCAAACCAGAGCACTTAGCTTGAAGCTTAGTGTTAGCATTTTCCGAAATGGCCAGCTTGGTTGACAGATCTTCCTTGTCCTTCTTCAATTCTTCAAGCTCTTTCTTCAGTGATTCAATGCTCTTGTTAGCATTGAGGAGATTGGTTGACATAGTCTCCTTGTCTGTGTTAAGGGTGTTGATAAGGGTTGACTAATTTTTCACCTGCCTCTCCAAGTCGAGCACTGGTTGGATATAACCTAAAAGAGAATGGGCCACTGTATCCTGGTCTTCGGAAATAGAAAAAGACTAACCATTGTAGGTCACCATGTTGGAAGAACCTGAAGGACGGAAAGGACCAGCAAAGTCATCTTTCTCAGAATCGGTGAAGTAAAGACCAATGTCCTGAAGGGCTCTGATGTCAAGCCGTCCTCTGGTACCCTCTTCCAGTTGCAAGTCTGTTGGAATCTTGGCCTTGGTGGATTTGGTTATTTCTCCCCCTAAAGTGACTTTCTTCTTCTTGGCCTTGGTGGATTTGGTTTTTCTCCTGCCTCCTTGACAGTTTCATCTTCAACCACTTGGAGCAAGGAGGCATCGATCCCTTCTTGGTTCTCCCCACCTTGGTTCTCCGGGCCGATCTCTTCTGTAGCAGCCCAAACTACCTCTGCTGCAGCCTTATTTTTCTTTCCCTTCATCTTGCTAGGGGCCTTGGCTCTAGAGGGCAATGCCAATTTACCATCTTTTTCCTCTGTTCGTTTGAGGATGACACCTAGGGGAGGGGTGTGGTCAATTCTTCCCATGTAAGATCTTTCCGACCTATAGTATTCCACAGATGAGATCTCACCAAATCTCCATAAGTGAAACAGTTGTGGAAGGCATTTTCCCAATATTTTGCGGCCCATGCATTCAACTTGGCACATGTAGTCTGCCCCTCCTCCAGATATCCGATATACTCCTTCGGTAATACTGAAAAGAAAGTAATGAATGATTCAGAAGTGGAATATTTGTAAAGTGAAAATGAGAAAATGAAAAACAAAATTAAAGAACTCACTTGTACTCTTCCACCTACTAGTAAGCATGCTAGGGTTAGTCTTGGCTTTGATCTTTCTCCCATTCTCCCATGACCCACTGATGAATAAGAACTGAGTTTTCCAATTCTTCTCCGACTTCAACAAATCATCTACTACTTGAAATTGTCTCCCATGTTGTGGTGACGAAATGGGATGTGATGATTTTTGCACAAGCTTGCCACAGCGGCAAAGTGCTCCATAAGGAGAGGGATTTCAGACAGCCTTGATGCCATTATGCAGGAAATGAGGGAGTACCAAGCATTTGGACTTAATTGGCTTGGGCAAAGCTTTATCAGGTGAAAGTACCTGACAATTTCTGGGTCTAAGGGGAACCTGAGCCCCCAGTTGAACAGTTCGGTGTAGATGACTACTTCATTTAGTTTGCAGTCCATTGGAGTCTCCGGAGTAACAGGAATCCTCACTTTCGGCAGTATGAGTATAAACATTGTTTATGTTCTGCATGGCCAACAAGTACTTCACATTGACCTTCTGAAAGCAAGGTCCTACCTTGCCCTCCAAGCACTGCGGAAGATCCAGATGAGCTATTCCAAACTTTACTTTGCCTTTCCCTTTCCTATCAGAGGCAGGATCCTCAGTGTGCCCTGAGGCTTTAGTTTCGAAGGGGGCCTCTTCGATACTGTCCTCCATCACTTACTCCATCACTGTGGAGGGTTTATCAGTTGTTGTGGATGGAAGGTGTCAGCTTCTGGTTCTACGGTCTGTCCGGATGATTGAGCGCCAACTTTTTCCAAAGGTCTGGTATCCGGTTGAGAAGCTACTTTGGCTGCCTCCGATCCGGAGGGTTTATCTTTAGATGCTGATTTAGAGGCCTCCGGTTTGGAGGGCTTTGACTGTGAGGCAGCCGCTTGGGCTTTCACCAAACGAGTTGTCCGACGTGGATTGGATTTCTCTGGACACTTTTCAATATCAGATCCCATGGCTATGAAAGGGGAGGGTTTTCTAACGCTCGATACTGCATTTTCTTGGGTAGTAGAAGGTTGGGACTCCTGAACAGAGGAGCCTACTGGGATTGGTGAAATATTTGGTTTGAACAAACCGTTTGGGATGGTTTATCAGACTTGTCGCCTGGAGAGACCGGGAGACCAGCAGTGATACGCCTCTCTCGTTCAACTTTCCTTGCCTTCTCTAATTCCGACAGATTCAACCAGCCGCCTTTTACAAGAGCGTTTCTAGCCGTGAACATAAAACTAACCAAGAACAATTTTCAAAGAAAGGGTGAAAACCTCTATAAAAGATTTGTAGAGTGATGAAGATAATGAAACAGTGAAAAAATGGTTTATATATTAGAAGAAAAAGGTAACTGATACCTTGGAGAAGACGAAGAGATTCGTGCAATGATTGAAGACGGCGCTGGCGTGGGAAATATTAAATGCATATGTTACTTTTTAGGTTTAGTGGGAGCGTCAATCTAGGTAAAAACGGCTGGTAGGTCAAATCAGATTGCGACACGTGTCCCACGATCCAAAGAAAAACTCTTAGAATTATGGGAAGAAGTTAGTCCGGACAAACCTCAAACCGGATACACAAATGGGTTGAAAAATATCGTTACTGACTAAATGAATATTTTAGTCATGCCAATTTGTTTTGACAAAGCCTAAAAAGGGCCTACTGATGAGTCCGGACAAATTCACCATTACTTACTAAGATTTCCGGACAAGAGAAATTCGGAAAAATACTGCCCACTGAACTATCCGGACAGGACAAAAGTATAAAATAACTAAACACCTTTTGACTAAGCTAGGTTCTAATGAGCTTATTAAGTAAATGGGTCCTTAAACTTGACCGGTTTTCATAATTCGGCCCGAAAGTCCATGGGTCCATAATTAAGGGTATAAATACTTCAACTACTTTCATTAATGAGGGTAATGAATATTTAATACAACCAGGCCGCTTAAATCTCTCAATACTAAATACCCAAACATTTTATACTCTAAAACTTTTCCAAAACATTGACAAAATTACCCTCAACTCAAATTAAACCTCACCAATATGCAAACTCAAATCATGGGTTAAATACAAATTATGAATCAGCATATATTGAAATCATGAATTATGGGTCATATGCAACGGCGGATCCAAAACTGAAAGTAGGAGTATGCCAAACTTATATAAATAAATATTAAAAAATAAATAAATATTTGAGTATTACATAGTAAAAAATATATCAATGTTTCCCTTGATGAAGGAATAAAAGTAGGTTATTTTTTATTCATATGAAAATGCACATATTTAGTGGTAGATGTAAAAAACTTGCACAACATTATTTAAAAAAATTATACTCATCGAGTAAAAAACACCACAAGTCCCTCATGTTTGTCACTTAACACTTCAGTCCTTATCCTTTCTCTCTGTAATAAACTAGTCATCTTCATTTCAAAAAACAGAACAAACAAGTCCTTATTGACCCAGCCAAATTTTTCTGTCAAAAATGCCTTTTGACTTGCCACGTCAGTGTCCCACATGGAAAGCTGATGTGGAAACAGTAAAAAAATAAATTTTCCTTTTAGTTTTACCTAACTCTATTAACTAACTTATAATCCAAACCCCACCTAATCAACAAAAAAATTGGGCTAAGCCTAATTAATTTAATTAAAACCAACCCACAAAATAACAAAATCACCATCTTCTTTATTATTCTCCTCATGGAACCCACAAAACCAGACACCATGTTCATGGCAAGGGATTACATGTTTTGCTAAAAACCAAGTGATATCTCTGTCTCTCCCAAACACATTTCTCAATCTTTCTTCTCTGTTTCCACATATATCTTCTATCTCTTCTCTTCAGCTCTTTAATCTCACATCCACAAACATATTTGGTTCAATCTCTTCTTCTTTTGGTCAAATCACATCTCGGCTCTCAAATCTCATTTCTTTACAAGCTTTTTGTTTACAAAACAATTTACTAAATGGGTCGATTCCATCTTAATTAAGTTCTTTGATCTCTCTTCAACAGTTCAGAATCGGAGGAAACCCTAATTTGATTGGAGAAATTCTCTGGGATTAGGGTTCCTTACTTATTTTACCACGTTTGGTGCTGCTGGTACTGGTTTATCTGGTTTAAACCCACCCACAATTGGAAATTTGATAAATTTGCAAACTTGAGCTATTTATGATACTCAAGTGTTTGGACGAATCCATCTTGAACTGTGTTTTTTTCTCTAAATTAAGGAATTTGTATCTTCAAATCTAACTGTCATTTTCGTGTCTCGTGGTTCAGCTTCGCGACAAACGGGAGCTTATTCGCAACTGCGATTCGTTTTTCTTTACATGCATAGGATGATTGGGTTTTATCGTTTTTGTTCGATTCCGTCAACTTCGCCATGACCCGAGGGATCTGTAGCAGGAAATCGTCTTCAGAAACCAAATTTAACTGTTCAAAGCTTTGAACAAAGGAAAACGACGGAGAAACATAAAATTTTCTTGATGTGGATGCCAGATTCAACTGAATTATTTGATTTCGGGTTAGAAATTAGGGTTATTAGGTTTTTGTTGTTTGGATCGGTTTTTTTATTAGAAGTAAGTTAATAGAGTTAGGTAAAAGTAAAACGTAATTCTATTTTTTTATTGTTGTCACATTAGCGGCCCATGTGGAAGCTGATCTGGCAAGTCAAATGGAATTTTTGACAGAAAAATTGGGCTGGGGTCAATCAAGACTTTTTTGTTCCGTTTTTTGAAACGAATGACACCAGTTTATTACAGAGACAAAGGATAAGGGCTGAAGTCTTACAAGTGACAAACATGAGGGACATGTGGTGTTGTGTACCCCTAAATCGTCTATTAAACACTAGACAAACAAAACAAAATTCATTAGTAATATCAAAAAACCTAAAATTAGTAACCATATCATTTGAAAATTTAAAAACAATCAGTAATCAAAGCATTCCAAAAACACATTTTATTATTTAAACTTTACTCTTATAATAGTATTTTATTATTTAAATATAATTATTTAATTAGTAAATTTGGGATAAAAATTTATTGTTTAATGAATTACTAAATTTGATTAATATATATATATATATATATATATATAATTCATGGACACAATTTATCTAAAAAATAATTATATGTTTAGTTTAATACAATTAGTAATCAAATCACTCGAAGACATATTTTTGTAGATAAATATAAATAAAGAAAGACGACTAGATAAACAAAAAGACGACTAAGGTTTTATTATTTAGAAAACGTATCAGTTATATAGAGTATAAAATTATTATTTATAGATAAACTATATGGGCTACCTTATATATCTAACACTATATCTAAAACTCGAAACACCAAACTTCAAAACCATAATCGAAAGCCAAAATAAAAACAAAACGCCAAAATCAATATCGAAACGTCAAAACCCAAAATCGAACTCCAATATCCAAAATCGAACTCCAACATCCAAACTCAATCACTAATATCTAGTCTCCAGTCTCCGGTCTGTAACTCCATTCTCCATTCTCGAATATCCAAACTCCAAACTAACCCGAACGAAATCTAAACACCAAACAAATTCAAACAAGTCCAAACGAATCCAAACTAAATCAATACCAAATTCAAATCCAAACGAAGAATGAAATCTAAAATCCAAACAAATAAAAACGAATCAAAACGACATACGCCGATCTAAGCAAACTTCAGACATAATCCACATATCAAACAAAATCAAAACATAAAAATGAAATTAAAACGACAAACGTCGATCTAAGAAAACGTCAAACAAAGTCCAAACGTCAAACAAAAGCTAAACACCAAACAAAATCCAAATGAAATCTCAACACCAAATACCAAAAAAAATCCAAACAAAATGTGAATTCCAAATTCAAATATCAAATCCAAACCCCAAATTAAATTCAATACTAAATCCAAATACCAAATCCAAATTCAAATCTAATTTCCAATCAAAATCAAAATTGAATCTACGATTTTACCAACAAAAAACTACATTGTTCCAGTATTTATTTCTCTCGAATTGTGGCCATGAATCATAATCCAACCTGCCAGATTGAAGGATTAGATGTCACGAACCCACTGTCCAAAATTCAGAAAGAATAGACATCATTTACCTCTCGATCATGTCTGTTGATTGTGGTTGCCCACACCAGATCTGAAAACCGAAAATTTAAAAAAAAATTATATTCCGACGAACAACTAAAACAGCTGTCTGCTGGCATAGAGGGAGACACGAAAACTTCAAGATCTAAACCTACGCTCTGATACCATCTAGAAAAATATAAATAAAGAAAGACGACTAGATAAACAAAATGACGACTAGGATTTTATTATTTTCAAAGCGTATCAATTATATAGAGTATAAATTATTATTTGTAGATACTATATGGGCTAATGGACCTAGGTCTTATATCTCTAATTTTTTTTATTTAGCTTTAATCTTATTATAACATTTTTTCATTTAAATATAATTACATAATTAGTAAATTTGAAATAAAAAAATATTATTCAAATACCATTAATAAATTACTTAAATATCATTAATAAAATAATATAAATCATTCATAAATAAAGTTTATAAAAAAATAAATATTTATATGTTACTGAAGCTTTAGACTAATCCAAATAACATATAAAACATACCATATAAAACACAATCCATTTACCACTTAATGGAAATAATTATTAATAAATAATAATAATAATGTAGTTTCTTTTATTTCCTTTAGAACAAATTATATATATATATATATATTTCTCTTAGTATGTCTGTGCATATCCTTAAGTTTAATCATTGTCTTACCGTTCTATCAAAGTATCAAACAAATATAATCACAAACACAAACCAAAATTGTTTAATATATATACTTTCTTTTAACATATAGGAATAAAAAACAAATCAAAAACCAAAATTCCACTAAGAGAAAATTAAAAAAATAATATAATTTCACTCAAGAAAAAGAAGAGAAAAATAAAAAAATACAAATTTCATTCAAAAAAGAAGAGAAAAATAAAAAAAAAATGCAATTCTTTTGGGTTTTACGAAGTTTAAACTCATGTTCTTGAGTAAAAAGGTAAGGCTTTTTGCCACTATACTAACTTTTGGTTTATAATTTAGGGTATGCCATGACATAGTTGGCTACCCCTAAATGCTAAGCTTAGATTCCACAACTATTCATCAAACTATACAATCTCAGGTCACTTAGGAGTAAATATTTAGACGGGATATATATGAATACAATACGAACAATGTATGAATTCGATAACGGAGGTTGTAACTCACTATAATTAATTTGGATTTGTTAGTCATATATTTCAATTAATCTTTAAGCTATAAATTGGATTTGAAATAATAGATAATTAATAATATTGAGTTTGAAATATGAGAACACTTTTTGATAAACAATTTTAGTTTTGAAGAAGAATGAGAAATCATTTATTTAAATTCAAACGGTGTAAATTTGATTTTTTTTTATTACTAATCATATCTTAATTTATGGAGAAATATAACCGACGTAAAATTAATCGAAAATATAATAATAATTGTATTTTTCTATCATATATTTAGTATTTAAACTTATGCATGTACGTCGATGAGATAAAAAATCTCCGTGTGTTGATAGAATTCAACATCAAAATGTTGAATTTGATACGGACACAGAATCGTAGATATAAAAAAAGCATAGTAAAATATGTGATAAGTTTTTAATAAGTTTATTTTAAAATTTAATTAAATGTATATAATATATAGCAAATGGATAGAAAAATAATGGAATAAAAAAATATTGATTTATTATATATTTTACGATGTTGGGAATCGATTCATTACACAAATAAAAAAAATTTATGTAAGACGAGTTATAAACATGGATTACTTCGTTATAATTTTTTAGTCCAAATCTAGTAAACAAATCGTTGCAAAACTCGTGTGAAGATATGGACTACCGTAAAGATTACGTGCGATATTTTTTAGCCCAAAAATCCCAAGAAGCCGATTCTATACCTTAATATAATTTAACAATAGTATGATACTAACCACTAATACATTTAGTTACATATAGGTTTAATTTATTCTTCTTAGACAATTCAACACAATTTTTAACATTCACATAATTTATTCTTCTTGATGGTTTATACCACAAAATCATTGTTCATCAAATACAACATTTTCTTTGTATTAATGTAGAATTCTATTCATAATTATCACACTTTTGCTACAAAGAAAAATTCTTGTTATAATTAAATTACAATTTTTTTAACAAATTCCAGGCTTAAGGTACAAAACTACAGCATCTACATCCCATTTGCCTACTAAGAAGCCACTATCTTTTCTTTCTGCCCACACAACTTTTCTTCTATTCCCTTCTTTCGTATGTAATCTTTCATCAGTGGCATCTCTATCTCTTAACTTCCTTTTCTCTTTTTATTTCTCACAGGCACCTCTATCAACAAGCCTTTCTTTTCTTCTACTTTTTTTTCTATTCTATGTAAATTTACTTTTACACTAATCACTTCAACGGGCTTATCTTCACTGGTTTCCTTCACAACGCAATATTCAATGCCTTACCTTTATTTAGCCAACATGTACCATTACAATACACAAATCAGCTGGTGGGTTGTTTCATCTGGCCAAAATGTCTGACTAAAAATGAAGTTATGTTAAAACTTGCCAGGAAGAGCATTTCGGTTAGTTACCGTAAACATGGTAATTACAAAAGAATAAAACCATTTCATAGTGTATTAGGTAATAGGTCTATGTTCAATAGTCGTACAAGGTTTACAGCACTTTTGTAACAAACAATAACAGATTGAGAAAAATTGGCAAGGAACCATTTGCCTGACTCGTTTAATCTGCAAGCAAACCATCCCCGAACCACTCGAACATACGAGGCGACACGACATGTACCTAAATGTTTCAAATCTTTAACCGAGCGAGTAAGTTACTTTATTTCTAAATATGACACAATAAGTTACTTTATTCCAAAATATGAGACTAATTAATTCTAATGTTACATTTTAGCCATAAAGTTAAAGACCTATCTTCCTTATTTTGCTATAGTAGCATGCATAAATCGTTTAAGGATTAGATCTGATCGATATGTGGTTATGCTAAAGTGACCCAGATCAGTTTTGTTTGGCCCATTGTACATATTCTTATTCCAGTTGTAAAAAGATTGATTCCAAATAAACATGATCCAGCTATAAAATGCATGTACATAAGTTGGACACTACCCTACCTCTGCCCATTTTAGCTGTGGTGAAGCTTCCTTTGTTGCACATCACATAGTTTCACGGCCGAGTCAAACAATGCACTATATAAATAACGGAACTACAGAATATTAGGGATAAGATATATATACTTACTCATCAGTCATCACTAAATCATCCTTAATAGTCTATAGGGGAAGAATACAATCATGTAATAGAACTATATAATTTTCGTGGTGGTTCTAAATTATTCTCTTAGTCATAACGTAACGTAGACAAAATCAGCACACCCCAATATGTTAAACATAGAGATATAACTAGCTATGCAATCACTCAACTCTTCAAGAAGTCTCTTATAATTATTCTCCAGTAACAACCATCCTCCACCAAACAAAAGTTACACAGAACCACCATAAGTCCTCAGTCCAAGTCCAACACCTGTATTTCAAACATTAAACAGATACTTAGAATTAAAAAATTTAAAAGTAAATATATGTGTGATAGTCACCACACTCACCCAAAATTAATATTGTTTGCAATGGAAAGTTGGTGGTTCCTTTACTTGCGGCTCTGTCAACATCTACAACTAAAAGAAAAAATAGGTATGACAAAAAAGAAACAAATATATATATACACATATATATAATTAATTCACCTTGGCATCCGTTTAGGAGGTAAGGATTTCCTTGGTATCCTTGATTACACCGACAGAGATAGCCAATTCTTCTAGTGTCGTCACAGAAGCTGAAATTGCTTTTGCAAGCGTATGAACGGGGATTCATCTCGGCTTCTTTACAAGTTTGGTTCCCAATGTGCCACTCAAAAGAAACCGGAAACTCGTGTTCCTTTAAGCCTTGTAATCCCATTTTCGAGAGATTATTATAAGGCAAATCAGCTTTTTCCGAAAAAAAAGCATAATTACATGGCGAATCATCATATTTGTGTTTGCGTGTTTCATTAAGCTCCCAAAGTTCAGTGGGAACCCTTACATCGCAAGACATTCCCCAACATCTGGCTTGGGTACAAAAGTCATCTGATAAATTGAACTTTTCTTTTTGGGATTGGTAGTTATACGCAGCACAACCCGAGACGGAGAAGTAGGGGGTAGTAAATATAAATCTAGAGACGGCTTCAGACTGACAACCCACACCAATGAGTGTGGTTTGATTGGAAAGATAATACGCAGTGGTAGAATCCCACGGTTTTTCGATTAGGTAAGAATTCATATTGTGGGGTAGTGTAGCCCGAAACTCACCCCGAGAAATAGATATACCGATGATAGGTATATCATATTGTGCGAGTCTGGGCTGGCTGCTGTTTGTGCAATTGACATAAAAGTTGTAGTCCCAATAACAACCCTTTTGGGTACCGAACGGAAATGGGATAGAGATATTCCCACAAGTTTCCGGACAATTCTGAAGTGTTTGGGTATCTGCCGACGCAGTAACGAAAGAGCAGAAAAAAATGAAAAAGATTTTTGAAGTAAAATTCATGTTTTACCTCCCTCACTGTTACAGATCACTGCAGTCAAGCAAGCAACACAAATTCAGCAGGAAAACAGACATTATAAAAGATAAGCAGAAACCAAAAACTCCACATGTGTTTTGAAGAGAGTAAGAACACAGTTGAAGTACTTACCGATGATCCAAACTTCTTTAATTCTCTCTCCCCTCCCTCCAAACTCTAATTCTTTCTCTCGTTCGGTTTATGAGAGGAAGGATGCTTTTTCCCCTATGAGAAAAAGGTTCTACTTTATTTCATTGGAAAAGATTCTCACGCAACCAGACTGATGGAGAATAAAGCATTTGTTTTATTCGAAATACTGCAAAAGAAAAAAAGAAAAAAAGAAATTAAGGACGACCACCTGCATTCAATTTAACGCAAATTCGGGCGTCATAAATTGAAACCCATAACAAGTTCTATAATTTAATATTTTTTATATTAATCCAATTGCATGCATTAGTTCACTAATATAGTTATAATATATTATCGAAAAAGTTCAAAAATATAATACATGTATTCTAATTTGTGTTATGTTAAAATGTGGATATTATTTTGAAAATTCGTTTAAATTTTAAAATTTTAAAATTTTAAAATAATTATTTATATTATATTTTAAATAATTGTTATTTTTAGATAGTTAAGACGGTTTTTACGGTTTGGAATTTTTTTGGTCGAAATGTATGTTGTGTTTTTGGTTCAGAAATAAAATATATAAAAATTCATTCTCAAAGTTTACAAGAGAATTCTGATTTTATCCGATTGAGATTTTGGAGAACCACCGAAATTTTTTCATTCTGATATTGTCTATAATAAGACTTCAGAACTATCCAAGAATCAAATATCATTCACAATAAATATTGAAATATTTTGTGTTTGAAGATTGAAATAAAACGACTCTTCCTTGGGGATAAATTACGAAAGATTTGTTTTCGTCCCTTAGAAGAATCGATAATCAAGTATTAAAGCATCAAGAGAACTTTGGTATCATCATCGTGTAAATTTTCCTCTTTTTATTAGATGACTCCTACTAATGGGTGTCTTCCCGACTATGAAAATGGTGATAATCTTCTTTTTTTTTAATTTTGTAAAAGATACACATTGAATTAATTGTTGTTTTGGTTCTTAAAAGTGTATCTCTATGGTTGAAAATGTTTGAATTGATTTGTTTCATGAAAAAAAGAGCATATTTTAGGTTTTAGTTTGAGAAGAGGAAAATGTGAATTTTGTAACAAAACTTCTCGTTGAAGTTTGCCTCATTAAATGATATGTCTACGTTCATATAATTTCAGTTTGTTATGAAGAGCATGATTATATAAATTTAAAATTTAAAAGGCTATAGAGTCAAGCATAGAAACCTATGGAACTATGATCTGTGGTAATGTTTATGTATTATTGTTATTGTAGTTTGAAATATTTAAAGTGATTTTTTTAAATGACGATGTCATTTATTGGTTTAAATATGTAGTTGTAATTTTACTACAATTATATTAGATAGTATACACATTTTGTATTTTATATACAAATACATTATAGTTAGATATTGATCTATAATACATTTGGTATTGTAACATATCTATATATATTGTTATTTTATATATATATATATATATATATATATATAGCATTTTGTTTTTAAAAGGGTAGAAGAAAAAATTATGTATTGCATAATCATGTAGATTGATTCAAAGACAGTTACCCAATTAATGACTTCATCTTAATAGTTTGATTACTTTTTTATGTTGTTTAAGTATAGAAATCTGAATTTAGTTTTATATAACACTTAAACAAGAATTAAATTAAAAAGAATTGCATATAGAATTTGGATTAGAGAAACACTCGTGTCTTACTTAAATAATTTTTAAGCATTAGATGTAACTTGCAGACAAATAATATGTAATCTCATGCAGACAAGTTAACTGTATATGATACATATTATTGTATATGATACATATTATTGATGTAAAGGCATTTTGTTTAAAGTTTAAACTGAGTGCATTTTATGCACTGTTTAAAGACATGTTGTTAGTGTAAATGGAAATGTTGCATCTTTTAAAGACATGCACATGTGATTTAATAATTGACATGCAAATGCAAATTAAGTAAGCATTATAAGTGCGACTGCCGTTTATATAAATT
This sequence comes from Limnanthes douglasii subsp. nivea, assembly GCA_036936605.1. Taxonomy (NCBI): domain Eukaryota; kingdom Viridiplantae; phylum Streptophyta; class Magnoliopsida; order Brassicales; family Limnanthaceae; genus Limnanthes; species Limnanthes douglasii. The sequence continues at coordinate 89,563,617 of JAUPFV010000005.1, read as the reverse complement.
TTGCATGCAAAATTCACTTGATTTTATATTTATGCATGTTGGAGTATAAAAGCTATAATGACATAATTATTACTGAAATTTTATAACACGTGTTAATTTATATGGTTTATAATATATAATGTAGTTTTAAAGTTCAAATTTAAATCGATTAAATTTGAAATGGATTATGAAATAGTCTGGACCTAATAAAAAGAACAAAATTATCTCATATCAGTTTTAGTATAAAAGTCTCTAATATTGAGTTATCTAAGAGTGTCGGGTTGCCCAAGTGGCAAGCCCCACAAAAGTTCACTTCATTTTTTTCAATAAAGTTCAAGTTACGAGATTTTAACACAGAATTAAGAATGTTGAGAGATGGATGGCCAAGCTTCATATGTCATCCATCCTTTAGGGAATTAGAAACAACAGAATGAAAACCAAAGATATTAGCTTGAAGTGAAACAGAGGGTGTCTTTCTTGCTTGTGAATTAGGGTAGCTCTCTAGCCTATACATCCATTTCTCAGATGTCCCTCTGAGAAGAATAGTCCATGTTCCCTTGTCCGTCACAAAGCAAAAACCATCATGAAAATCAACAAACACACTATTATGGTTAGTAAGCACCAATGTTCTGTTAAATGAGGGAACATGTAGGATATTTGTGAGTGAGATAGGACTTTTAATATTAGCATATTGATTAGCACACCCAATGTTTTTTATTGGTAATCTTTGACCACTACCAACCAGCACACCCTTATTACCTGAGTACTCAGTTTTCTGAGTCAACAAACCTGACTTGCTTGTGACGTGGTAGCTAGCACCACTGTGAGCAAACCATGGATTGTCACCTGTACCATCTTGAGTAGCAACATAAGCTGTTTGTTCTCCTTCACTTTTGCCTTGTTCTGTTGGTGAACTTTCCATGACATAGGGATCATCTCTGTAGTAGCAGACAAGAGCAGAGTGACCATGCCTGCTACATATTTGGCAGGTTGGTTTGTTCTGTGAATACCTTCCACCTCTTCCTCTGTAATAGCTCCCCCTTCCTCTGCTGTTTTTGAGTAATTAGACATGCCTCTGTAGTTTCTATTCTGACCTCTAAATCCACCATAGAAACCTCTTGAGTTATTGTTGTTGTGTTGTTGTTTGAGGTCTGTTTTTTGAGTGAAATTAACAGAGGCTAGACTCATATTAGAAACACTGCTCTGTAAATTAAGTAATTGTTCAAGTCTGCTCTCAAATGTGAGCAGACTTGTATGCAGATCTAACCAACGTAGATATTCCTTGTCTGTCAGACTCACCACAATAGCGGTGTATTATGAATCTAAGCTAGCAAGAACTTGGGTACCCAAATCATCCATAGAAACACCACAGCCAACAATTAGCAAGTTATCAGATATAGATTTCATTTTGCTCAGATATTTAAACATTGTAGTGTTACCTTTACGAGTTTTTTGGAACTTAGACTTGAAGTATGTAATTTTGGCTCTAGTTTGTGAGTCAGAGAGTTTGTTGGTAGCTTCCCAGAGACCCTTTGAGGTCTCTTCCTCCATCAATTGAGCAGTTATTTCTGGGCTCATGGTTGAGTAAAGCCAGCCTAGAAGAAGCTGATCTTTAGAAATCCAGTCCTCATGTTCAGGATTTTCTGTAACAATTCCTTCAGAGTCAGTGACAAATCTGACAGGACAGGGCTTATCTCCAGTGATGAAACCACCTAATTTATTTCTCTTCACCATAGGAAGAACCATAGTCTTCCATAGTAGATAGTTATTTCTATCTAGCCTAATGTTGTGATTGTTGTTGTTGTTTATTGTGTGCAGGTGCAGACTCTTGCTGCTGTTGGTGAAGGTGTTGGGAAGGACATACCCAAGTGAGTCACTACTCAAGGAAGGTGATTTAGCATTGGCCATTGAAAAACTCTAATGACTCTGATACCAAGTCAAAGATGGAGGCTGAGATGATTTAGAGAAGGAGAGTATATTCTTTGCAATTGTATTCTCTTTGTTTCCTTAAATGTAACAACCTACAACACTACCATATATATAATTAGTTTGTACAGCCGTGAATGAATATTTTTTGTTACAAGGACTAGTGTGTGTATATAAGGTACAGTTAGTTACAATTTTAATTTTGTTCATGAATGTGTAACTAGTCCAAAATTAAGTCACAACCTTTCATTGTGTGATAAGGCTGATCCAAGTCACAAAATGTGACTATGCGGGCTTCACCAAGAACTTGACCCGAAATGCACCAAAAGAACCCGTTTAGTCAAACGACGCTCACACAGGTCGTATCTAGTTCATGTGGGTAAATAGCTAGTTACACTTCGAAACCCTAGCTAACTTTTTCTTTCGTTGGTCTCAAACTTGCTATCGGTGAAGCTCTCTCTCGGCGCCGGTGAGAGTTTTGAAATCGGATGAAGCAATACTCCGGACATATTTCTTCTCCTTCTTTTCGAGGGGTTATAAACGAAAGAAAAAGAACAGACCAAAAGACTATAGACTCTTAAAGGATGGATTCAGTGAACGGGCGCTTATGTCATCGTGTGGAGTGCTTGCAATTATACGACAAATGTCTTACACTCATTCCCACTTTATCAAACTCTCTTACCCCTCAACTATTATATTTTTTCTAAATCACTCTATTTGTTCTTTTCTTGACTCACAAAATCACTGCGTAATTTGAAAGAAAAAAAAGGTTAAATTAGCATGGGAATATATTAAAATGATGTATAAGTAAAATTTTAATAAAATATTTTTAAATAAACAAATTTTCATATTTTTTGTCACGCTTTTTATGGATTCAAATGTTCTTCGGTCTTCGACGGAATGACCTTCGAAAGCTAAAATGAATTTGACGTTGAAAAGATAAAATGGGGCCCTATAAATGTAGGCTATAATTTATAACACAAGCCTTCTTTTCATCCATGGTTAAAAATCCTTTTTAGATGAACCCAAATCTATACAATAATTGGTTTAACATAAATATAATCACATACCCTTATTGCTGATAAAATAGTAGTATTAAATTATTTTTAGTCCTATCTTATAATTGGTTGTAAGTAGGGCTGTCGAGGTTTCTCCGGAACCGAGAACCGGACCGGAACCGAACCGATACGGACTGGACAGGGAAGCGGACCGAACTTTAACGGTCCGGTTCGCGGTTCCATTCTAAAAACCGAAAACCGATAAAGAACCGAAACGAAAAACTGGTTAGGTACCGAACCGATAGAACCGATAAACCGATAGAACCGATAAGGAACCGAACCGATAAAACTGATAGGACTGAAGGAACCGATACGGAATCGAACCGATAAAACCGATAAACCGGTAGAACCGATAAGAAATCGGACCAATAAAACCGTTAAACCCGATTATTTGTTATTATTATATATTTTTTTATAAATTATAGTACCAAAATTAATAGTTAATTACCAATTTTTAAGAAAATGAAAGATGAACTTATAAACTTTAGTTTTTATATCATTTATTTTAATAAAAAAATAATTAAAAATCAATTTTTAATTGATTTTACATTTTTAAGTGGACCGAACCGGACCGAAACGGGATCGAACCGAACTCGGACCGAAACGGGATCGAACCGAACTCGGACCGAACCGAAACCGGACCCGGACCGAACCGGACCGAACCGAACCGGACCGAACCGAACCGAAAACTTAGCGGTTCGGTCCAATTCTAATTTTTAGAACCGAAAGCTTAGCGGTCCGGTCCGGTCCGAACCGATAAGCTTAACGGTCCGATCCGGTTCCTTCAAAACCCGGACCGAACCGGACCGATAACAGCCCTAGTTACCTAGTTGTAAGTTTATTATTCGGATCTTTCACTATATTGATGCTAGTGTACTATGCAAACAAACCATGTTCATCTATTCCAGATAGCATAAGCTGGAGGGTAGAAAAAACATGGCCAGTTCTTACGAGGACTATCAACTGTTCTAATCGACCACAGCATCGAATTTTAACGTTTCGACTGCGGTTCTATTTTAAAAATCAAAATCAATCCATTATAAATCATATCGGACAAATAGTTAATTATTATTATTATATATTATATTGCTGAAACTAATAGTTAATTATTAATTTTTAATACAAATGAAATATTGATTTTTAAACTTTTTAAATAAATAAAAAAATTGAAAATTAAATTTTAACTTTTTTTAAATGAACCATATCGGACAAATAACGAACTTAATTGAAACTATTTGGAATTGAAACGGACTAAAATAGACCGAATCGAAAGCGGACTAATAAGTAACTAAATTGATCGAAAGGGATCAAAACCAAACCAAACTATTTGGATCAAATCAACATCGGAACTGAACCGAGCTGTATCAAAAATCCGATCCAATTATAAAAAATACCAAAAATTTAACAATTTGATCGGATCCAAACCGATAAACTCAATAATCGGATCCGATCCGGTTCCATCCAAAACCCGGATCAATAACGCCCCTATTCTTCCCTTTATCTTTTTAGTGTTAGTTGTCTACATTGGCTTTTCTAATATATCGGTTTTCAACGTTTCTAAAACTACATCAAACTGTTTTTAATGACATCATCTAATTTTTAGTCTAAAAGTATCTTTTACCGACTACATTAGCCTATATGCCCACGTGGGACACTTACATGAATGCAGTAGCTAATTTAAAAATTAATATAATTTTTATTTGTTATTTGGCCCATTTTTTAACACGATCCGTTTAATAGCCCAGACCTTTTCTAATTAAAAGGTTTAATATGGGCTATCTAATAACCTAACCTATTTTAATTAAACAACTTTTTATCAATTTAATGTATTCAATCTCATATTATAGTATTATTAGGTATTGTGTTTATATATATATATAGTCAAAATATTTATAGTTTATACATAAATTATGTATGATTTTCTTAAGGGGTTTCTTCTCTTTCAAGAAACTCTTTCTTGATTTTTAAGCTTTCTTCTTTGTCGTCATGAATTCAACATCAAACCAACTTTCTTCTGAAGAGTATCCAGCTCTTCATGGTAATGGTGATACTGGTAAATCAAAAAACAAGAAGTCTTATGCTGATATTTTGAAGCCATCTTCAAAATCTGATATAAAGCCCGAGTTTCGTAAAGAATCGGCTTATCATTTCACAATACAATACACGAATGATATCAAGGATTTCCTGGTTTCTCAATCTTCAACTACGATTATTTGCAAGTTTACAGATGGTATACCAAGGAAAACTGTTTTAGATGGCTTTCTTCAAGGTTTCAAATTTCAGGGTAGTTACAAGTATTACACGTATGATTCTAGGCATATTTTCATTCAATTCCAGAGTAAAGATGATGTCAGTAAGATCTGGTCGAAGAACTATTGGAGAATTGATGAGAAAGTAATACGAATCTTGCAATGGGAGCCAGATTTTGATAAAAGATACCAAAGTCCAAGAGCTCTGGTATGGATATGGTTTGAACGGCTTCCAAAGTTTATGTATAACGAGTCTGTTATATATGACTTGGCCTCAACTATTGGTCCAACATACAAGGTTATCATCCCTGATAACAAAGCTAATATGAACGCTTGCTTTGCTCATGTGGAAATTGATGTTTCGCTGAGATTGAAATACAGAGTTTGGGTTGGATTTGGTTCAAACGATGGCTTTTGGATTAATGTAAGTTATAAGAATGTTGCCCCATACTGTAAAGTCTGTTACCATATAGGCCATAAAGATGAGGATTGTAAAAAAGTTGAAAAGAAGAAACAGGTTAATGATTCTGAAAAGGCTGAAAAAGTTGGGAATAAGGAGGAAGGTTCAAATGCCAAGATGGATTCTAATGTTGTTGTTGATGAGTTGGTTGTCAAGAATGATTTGCATCAAAAACAAATAACTCAAGATAGTTCAAGTAATGCTCAACATTTTATTAAAGTTTATAGAAGATAATTGGAGTCGGTAATAACCAGAAAGGATAAAGATTTTGATTCAAAAGATTGCAATGATTGTGGTCAACAGAGTAACACAGATAGTAACATAGAGGTCATTGAAGCGTTACATAGGATAGATTAGGATTTTGCGCAGAGTAACTTTAATATAGAAGAAAACAAGGCCACCGAATGTGAAAATATTGGTGGTAGTTGTGGGGTTTCACCTACAAACTCAGATTCCAGTAGTGATTTTGGTTCTATTATAGGCAGTAAAATTCGTTCTGAGATGAAAAGAAGATGATCAACGAAACTTACTATTAATTCTCTGCTCAAGAAGAGAGAAAAATCAACACAAAAATCTCTATCAGATAATGATAAAGATAGTTAATTGGAATGCTCGTGGATTGAATAATAAGCCTACCTTAAGAAGGCTCCTTTCAATTGTCAAAGAAAGCAGGTCTAAGATTATGTCTATTCACGAGCCCATGGCTGATGTGAGTAAGCTGCCTAATGTTTCTGTGATTCTTGGTTTCAAGCATTTTGTTTCAAACCGCTCTAACAAAGTTTGGCTTTTTGGGATGAGGATCTGGATATGAATGTTGTTGTTGATCATGATCAACTGCTTAATATGTCTGTGGATTATCCTGCGTGTAATGATAAGTTTTTCTTCACTCCTGTTTATGCTAAAAGTAATCGAATGCTTAGATTGGATCATTGGGATTAGTTGAAAGCTATTGGTAATAATGAGCTGCCTTGGATTGTAACTGGAGATTTTAATGCAATCACTTGCTCTGAGGACCAAGTTGGATGTTCTACATATGATCATGTTGGCTCTTGTGACTTTAATGATACTATCAGGCAGTGCCAGCTTGAAGATGTTGGGTATATAGGCTCTAGGTATACTTGGAATAGAGGAACCCGTTGGAAGAGATTGGACAGAACTTTAGCTAATGATATGTGGATCAATAAGTTTAATAAAACTCAGGTGTTTCACATGGTCAGGACCTGCTCTGACCATGCTCCATTACTGATTCAGTCTAGCCTGATAGATGGTTTTGAGAATTGTAAGAAGAGCTTTAAGTTTATTAATGCTTGGTCTAATGATGATAACTTCATTAGTACGGTGAGATAAAGTTGGAATATGGCTTGCAAAGGTAATGAAGGGCAGGTTTTTTGGTTCAAGTTAAGGAGATTAAAGAGTTTCTTAAAAAAGTGGAATGTTAATACGTTTGGAAACATCTTCAAGAAGGTGAAAGATTCTGCTGAGATGGTTGACAAAATGGAGGCTTTTCATTTGCAAAATAGTAGTAATGATTCTAAAGCTGCTCTCTCTAAAGCTAATAGTTTGTATATTAAAGCTCTTCGAAATGAGGAAAGTTTTTAGCACCAGAAGTGTTACAGTGAGTGGCTTCGTGATGGTGATGGGAATACAAAGCTTTATCATGCTTATGTTAACAAGAAAAGAAGAAGAAACAATATCAAGGGGATCAAGGATAATGGTGTCTGGATTGATAATCCTGTTGAGATTGCAAATTCAGCTGAGTCATTCTTTAAATCTATCCTTTCTTCTAGATCTTTTAATAGCATGGATACTGAATCTCTTTTGATGCATGATGACATCTTTTCTAATATCCCTAGTCTTGTTAATATGGAGGACAATAACTTCATTACAAGGCAAACCAGTAAAGAGGAAGTGTTGAGTGTTATATCTAAGATGAAAAATGACAGTGCTCCTGGGCTTGATGGTTTTAACATATTTTTATTTAAAACTTGTTGGTCCATTATAGGCAGTGATCTTTGTAAGGCTTTCAACTTCTATCTTTCAGGCAACAACTTTCCTAATGGTGTCCTTGCAACTGGCATTTTCTTGATTCCAAAAACTTCTAATCCTATTGCTTGGACCAATTACAGACCAATTAGTATGTGCACTATATTTAACATGATTTTTTCTAACCTTATTAACTCCCGTTTAGCTATTATTATGCCTAACATTGTCTCTAAGATGCAAGAGGCGTTTGTTAAAGGGAGGCTCATTCATGAGAATATCTTACCCACTAAAGAAATTATCCACGATATTGACAGAAAACCTAAAGATGGCAATGTGATTATTCAGCTGGATATGACTAAGGCTTTTGACAATCTTAGTCATGATTTCATTCTGAAAGTTTTAGCATGTTTTGGTTTCTCTGAGAATTTCATTGCTTTAATTAAAAACATGATTACAAACATTCATATATCTGTTATAATTAATGGTTAGGTTACTGGTTATTTTAAGCAGATGAAGGGGCTTAGGCAAGAAGACCCTTTATCTCCTAGCCTGTTCATCTTAGCTGAAGATGTTTTACTCAGAGGTTTATACAATCTTTTCAATAATAATAAAAGCTTGCACTATGCTGCTAGATCGAGTTTTCTGGTGCTCTGTCTGGCTTTTGCAGACAATGTTCTTATCTTCACAAACTGCAAGCCATCTTCTATTGCTATCCTGAGCAATCTCCTTGATAAGTATCAGGCCATCTCTGGGCAAGCTGTTAACAAAGACAAAACAAAGCTCATTCTATCTAATAAAGCAAAGCAAGCAAACAAGAACAGCATCAAGATCAGCACTGGTTATATTACTGACTCTATTCCTTTCAACTATTTTGGTATAACTATTGCTCGAAATAACATAGGGAAGTACTTTTCTAGTCTTCTAGATAAAATTCAGGATAAGATTAATGTTTGGGATTTGAATAATATGTCTTTTGGTGGTAGATTACCTTTGATATCCAATGTGGTAATGCCTATTATTTACTACTGGATGCATAGTACTGATCTTCCTGTTAATATTATCAAAAAAATTGAATCCTGCTTCAATAAGTTTTTATGGAGATCTAACTATCAGGTTAAGGCTATTCATTGGTCTACTTGGAACCGTCTCTGCGGGCCTTTTTCTGAAGGGGGTTTAAATACTAAAAGCATTGGGGAAATTCAAGAAACATTTTCTTATAAGTTGTGGTTTCTTTTCAGGAAGGGAAACAGCTTATGGTTTACTTTGATGCATAAGCTTTACTGCTCTAACACTCATGCAATCAAAGCTCCTTGTAAATCTTCTGATTCTAGTGTTTGGAAGAGGCTGTCTCTCATCAAAAGGTCTGCAGAAAAGTACATAAAATGGAATCTTGGTCAGGGCCTCATGGATTTCTGGCTAGAGGACTGGCATGACATGCCACCATTGATAAGTGACTCTAAGCCTCAAAACTGGTTTCTTAGTGCTAGAGTTAATACTTTTTGGAACTGCAATAGCTGGTCTCTTGACTGTCTTCATAACATTATACCTAATGATAGAATTAGACATATTTATAAATATAAAATTGATCCTAATAAGCCTGATCAGATCATTTGGACTCTTTCAAAAATCCAGACTTTTGATACTAAATGTACTTGGGAAGCTATCAGAAAGCCTTTCACTAAGTTTGGTATTTACACTAAGATTTGGAGTTCCTTTATCCCTAGAAAGTTTTCTTTTCTGTGCTGGAAGATTCTGAAAGGTTATATATCTATTGATGCCTTAATAGTGAAGAGACACATTCAAATGGTTTCGAAGTGTCAATTCTGCAACAGTTTTGAAGACAAAGATCACCTCTTTGTCAACTGTTGCTTTGCTTGGCAGATATGGAACTTTTTTGGTTTTTTGTTTAAAGTTAAGGCTGGTAGACATATGACTTTTTCACACATTCTTCATAACTGGCTTTGGTTTTCAAACAACAAAAAACATATTACTCATGCTGTCCCCCAAGTCATCTGCTGGGTTATTTGGAGGAACATAAATCGTGCTAAGTTTCTTGGCCATTCGGACTCTATTAATCAGGCTATTAATAGATGCATTTTCATAATCAAAAGCATGGATATAGCTAACAGGTTCTCTTAACAGCAAGAAAACTCCAACTTACCTCAGATGGTTGGCTCCAAATCCAGGGAGAGTCAAGCTGAATGTTGATGGATCTTGTAACAAGCATGGTGAAGCTAGCAATGGAGTCTTGTTCAGAAATTCTGATGGTGATATTCTTCTGGGCTCTGGGTCGCTTTTAGGCAAGCTAAACCCCATTTTCGCTGAGCTAAGTGCCTTAACTGAGGGTCTACTTGTCTGCAAGAATCAAAATTGGACGAACGTTGATATTGAATCTGACAGCTTGGTTCTGATTAACTTACTTGCCTATAGAAACGAAGCTTGGTACCTGAAGGATTCATTAGATATTTGTAGATCCTTGATTCACCCAAATATGACGATTAAGCATATCTCCAGGATTCAAAATCAATGTTCTGATTGGATAGCGAAAAATGTTCTCAATATGAAGAAAATCACTCGTTTCTTTGATCCTCCGAATGATTTGCGAAGTTTGGCTTTACTTGAGAATTTAGGGCTCGGATATGTAAATTAATGGACGAAGAAGAAGGTGCAGAAGCCATTGTTTCTTTTCGAAGCTCTGGTTTCTTTTGAATTTTTTTTATAGGCGAGTTTCTTGTTTTTAGCCCTTTTAGTTTTATCTTTGTTCAATTTTGAACCTAAACTTTTGTATCTTTTTCGATTTAGTAATAAAGGTATTAGTTTCTTAAAAAAAAATGTCAGATTTTCTTAGTATGTTTATCTTCTTCAATCATATTTGTTATTTCTCTCGAGACAATTTATTTTTTCAATCGACTGAAAAATTATGATTTTTATTGTCGTTAAAAAAAACAAATAAGATAAATAGGTAAAATTATGAACTGAAAGCCACATTTTTTCCGAAGACGTGATTGTAGTGGCACCACCATAGCTTAGAATCCGGTCTATACCTCTCTTTTTTTATTTTTCTCCATTATTAGGTTCTTCACCGAGCAACCTTAGAGTAATATAGCTCAAAACAGAACCAAACATAGTATTTTGTCCCTCAATGTGCAGACCCAACCATGATTATGCGGAGAGCTTATCGTTAATTAGTAACCTATAAGGAAATTAAAAATTAGAGACTTAATTTAATAAAGCTAAAGTTGTGTGCGATAAATTTTATAGTTGATGGATGATATTCAAATTACTTGTGAACGTAGAAGGTTGCATTGTAATTTACCTATTTGTATAACCAATTCGGTTATAGAGTCTGACACTCATAATAAATAGGAGTTAGACGATAAATAAAGTAAGACACTTTTCATTAGTTAACTTATGATTCTTAAAACTACTTTCTCTTTCTACAATTTAGTTTTTTTACGTTCTCTCACTAAAAACAAGATTCTAACTTAACAAATTGACGACCACAGTGGGAGATCTATTCGATTGGTATCTTGATTTTACGTGAAATACCTAAAAATTGTAGAATTTTTGCTCAGTTATATCGTTTTAAATCGATATGGAACCATGAAATGAAGCTGATCAAACAGTTCGAAAAACTATTCAAACTTTGAGATCTGATTACCGTAGGGAATAAAGTAAAGAAGATGATCAAATTCTGGTACATCAAGGTCATTCTAACATTGAAGTTTGGATGAATCAGTTGCTGGACGAAATAACAGCATTGAATGACAAATATGTTCAAAGAGAACAACATATTCAGTCAGGTAGGCTAAAATCTGAGGTACGACAAGATGAAGAGAAATACAAGCTGGAAAATCGATCTGATTGATAGTATATAGCTTATCAGATTCGAAGCGAACGAAAGAAAGCACATTTTGAGTCTGATAATGAACATCGTACTTCGTGAAAAGAAAAGAAAGATAAACACAGGTATATCATATCTAGTGATGATGAATTTGATAGCTCAAAACCCGAGGAATGATCATTTAAACAAAAGAGGTATCCGAGATCTTCAAAAAGAGAAAGAGGCAGACATCAAAAATTGCGTAAAGAATATAAACCAAAAAGAGACAATACACCTTGTTATATGAGGGATATATAATGGTATGATGGGAATACATCTAATTAATACACAGGTGCAGCTGATCAAAATTTGTATGCTATTATGGGAATAAGAGGAGATGACCAGTACGTACAAGGAGTACACTTGAGAAATTATCCTTTAACAACTAAGATTAGGTCCATTACTCTTCCGAAGTGCTTTGATATCTCCAAGGTGTAAAAAATCGATGGGATGCAGGATCTCGATGATCACATTGAACAATTCAAGAACTATATGACGAACTTCGTAGATGATGATAGACTGGTATGAAGAGGTGTCACTGCATTAGAGTGGTATAATAGGATTCTGAGGGGATATATTACCAACTTTAAGGATTTCTACACAGCTTTCCGACGATCGTTTATGGGAAGCAAAAAGGTGCGTTCAAATGAAAATACAATAATACAATATAAACAAGATGTGGGAGAGAAATTGAAGAATTATACGAAACTTTTTGTATTGAAAAAAGTAGGATTTGATAATTATTAAAAGCTAGTTGCTATGGCTACATTTCGACAATGGCTGTTACCAGAAGATTTGGAAAACGAAACGACAAAAATGAAAGCATTAACTTTTTGGTCTTTAATGGATCAAGTGCAAGATCATATTAAAGTAGAGGAATCCACCAAAGTTCGAGGTGGACCTGACTCTGTACAGAAAAATGCGAGGCAAGATCTACTAATCCAAGCTATCACACACCTTCACGTCCGAGGACAAATAAAAATTTACCTCCTCGAACATTAGGGGTTCCTTTTTCAAGTAACAACAAACAATGAGCATTACAAGCTAATTCCAAATCACTGGATAAGGCTAGAGTATTATAGTGACTTGAATGAGAATGTTTCTGCTATTTATGAGAAGTCCAAAGGTCATGTAAGTTTTAAAAAGTCAGTTCGAATAAACAGACCCAGAGAAGAATGCAATAACAGGTTTTGAATGTATCATAATGATATTAGGCACGAAACTGTAGATTGTATAGCTTTAAAGAAGGAGATACAGGTTTTAAGAGAGAATGGAAAATTGACAGCTTTTGTTAAAGAGCAAGTGGAACGAAAACTCCACGCTCATCGACACAACAAACTGCTAATCCAAATTTGAAGCAAGAAAGTGCATTGATGATTTTAGATTTTAAATGTGATGAGTTTGATGCAACATCAGATTATTTGGACACAAATCCATATCGATTAATTTTTATGGCTCTGGATGAAGTAGTAGATCAAGGACGAGTTCGAAGCTTATGTGAGTATTTTGAATATTTAGCAATCTTTGGGGAAGATTTTATGTCTGGTAATGCTAATAGTTCCAGGAAAAGGCATGTTGTCAGTTTGGCAACTCAGGTAGAAGGAAGGATGTTTACTCATTTATATGGCAAGCATGATACTCCTTTTATTTTATTCGATGAAGATGATTTGAAGGGAATAGTTAGTCCTCATGAGGATGCAGTGGTTATATGGGTAGATATATCCGGAACTGAAATTCGACATGTTTTGATAGATACAGGTTCTGCAAATGTGTTATTCAAGTCAACGTATGATAGGATGCGGAATCCACCTCGAATATGTCGGTATGATCGTATTATAATTGGGTTTAAATGGGTAACTTCACAGTTTATTGGTGAATTTGAAGGTAAAGTATGTTCGGGAAAATGCCCTTTTAAAAGGAAAGTTCAGGGCTTGTTCATAATGGTTGAATGTCCAACCAGTTATAATGTTATTTTTGGGAGATCGAGGCTTTCAAGAATGTATGATGTTGTATGTTATTGAAGATCGTGTTGGAGTGGTTCAAATTGACCAAAAAGTAGCCACATCATGTTATGCAACAACCTTCCGGGTTTGAGGTTCTAATTCTGAGGATGAGATGGCTGAATAGCAACCAAAGGGGTTAACTTCAGATGCAAAGGGAATAGATGATCTGAGGGAGACCCCCTACTCTTTAACAACGATTGAGGATATTGAAGAGTATATTTTTTCTATTGAGAAAACTTTACGAGTATGAACATTGTTATCTTCTACTTGTCACTAATTAGTGCATTCTTTACTCCTATAATCTTAGTTACAAGAAGCAGACAGACACACAGTTCCAACAGTTCCCACAGATTTCCCGCACAGTTTTCACAGTTCCCACAGAGTTCCCGCACAGTTCCCACAGTTCTCACAAAATTCCCAAAAGAAGCAGAAAACTCCAAATTAATTCCCAACTATTAAATGACGTTAATGGAGTAGTGGGAGTTATATTAAGAAGCCTGAAAGTCTCAAATTACTAAGTGATGTTAGTGGGTAGTGATAATCATATTTTTTATAAGTACCGAACTCTTTTGTTTCATTCTTCATGTAATAAAATCAAACGTCTATCTGTTCAATTGTTTCAGCTTTGTCTATTCAAATTTGTTTCATGGTATCAGAGAAAGGTCTCTGGATATCAAGTGTTTGATTTTATTACCTAGAGAAATCCTGTCAAGTTTTATTACTTCTAAATCAATATGAATGGAAGTAATTCAGCTTCTCCTATGTCTACAGAGAAGCTTGTTGGAACCAATTACCAATATTGGCGGTTGTGTATGGAGGCCTTCCTTCAAGGACAAGATTTATGGGATCTTGTTTCTGATACCGAGATACTTCCTTGTGATACCCCAAAAAACACTGAGTTAAGGAGGAAATAGAAAGTAAGGTGCATAAAGGCTTTATTCGCATTGAAAACTTTGATCGGTAAGGAATTTATTGATCATATTTCTGTATTGGATTCTCTAAAAGATATATGGGATACTATTGACAGGTTATTTACCCAGAAAAATACTATGCAGCTTCAATACCTTGAGAATGAGCTTGCTTCGTTGACCGAAGGTAATATGTCAATATCGATTACTTTCTTAAGGTTAAGAATGTATGTTCGGAAATTTCAGGTTTGGATAGTGATGAACCTATTCGTGATGCAAGTCTAAGATGTTATTTGATTTGTGTATTGCGATCTAACTTCATACCATTAATATCATCAATACAAGGATGAGTTAACCAACCATAAATTGTTGAGTTAGAGAACCTAGTCTCTAACCAGGAAGCATTGGTTAAACAAATGCTTGGTAAGTATTCTGTTGATGTTGAAGATACACTTTTACTAAAGACGGGTCAAGGTGGAAAATCACACAAAATGGTGGTAAGAATAAAAGAATGAGAGGGAGTCACCAAACCACTCCAAATTGGCATATTTTAGATGTAGAAGGACTGGACACATAAATACAGATTATCGTGCAAAAGCTTGTTTATAAGTAGTGTGGAAAATCAGGCCACATTAAACCAAATTTTTATTCAAAAATCGTCGAATCAGATGCAAATGTTGCACATGATGTTGAAGAGATCAATGACCGACAGTGGGAAAGTTGTTTCTTGATTGAGGTTGTTAATGAAGTGGACAACATGACTTTGGTTATTAATAAACCAGTTGCCCATGGTACCTCAGCTATTCGCGGTGCACCGATTCCTGTACTCGGGCCTTGTCTACCTGCACGCCTTGTATCGAAGAAGGTACCAAATGGTTCGTTTGTGTTTCTTGGTGGTAATAATAAGGTAGAGAAGCCACAGAGTGGTATCGTGACTGAAAAATGGTCCGCGTGAGAGAAAAAATAAATTGTCCAAGGTTATGTTGAAGGTTTTGTAGGCTCTTAAAATGTGGTATTGATATGGCAACATGCCATGATAGTCAAGTTGAAGCGGGTTTATCTAATTCGATTGTGGTATCTGCTCGTAAGCAACTAGTTGATATGGATGTTCAAATCAAGTGGAGACAATTGAAGCTTGTTTTTGGGCATGATATAAGGCTTAGTTAGATGCATGTTAATTATAACTTTAAGGTTTTGAGGGATATTGTGAGTAAAAGATTTCCAGCGTTAAAGTCAGTTTTGATTAAGTATAAGGATACCGATGGAGATTTGGTGACAATAACGTGTACGGGCGAGCTTAGATTGGTAGAGATGTCCGTGGATAGTAAACTTAAATCAAATGTAGTTGAGTCGGTTGTAATGTTTGGATTGAATATTGTTTAGGTTGATCCTGAACAAGAACCTCCTCTGTTGGAGGAAGAAGATAAGCCTCTTGAGTATCAGGAAATTAAAATAGTTGAAAGTGAATTCTCTTCTCTCGGTGGTTCTCTTTCAGAATCTGAGATTATATATTTCGATAAACTGGACAAAAAGGTTAAAAAGAAATCAGAAGAACCAGAGAGTAAGGAAATTAAAATTGATGATTGGTTGTTCGATTTTTCACAATTTTTCCATACCCATGTGGTTGTTGACCCAGATGTTCATGTTGACTTACATGAGCTAGAAATTGAGTTATGATTAGAAGCACTCAAAGAAACCATTACAGGTGAAGAATCTCAAAGTCTGTTTGACAAAGCCGCTACAAAATTTCATTTATGTGGGTTGTTGATAATGATTGAACCGACAATGTGAATGACAAATGGTCCATTTCAGGGTATTGTTTCGATACGGGTTCAACAACTTTCTCGTGGTCTAGCTGATCGAAAGAATACACTAAGGGGGAGTGTCACAAATTAGTGCATTTATTACTCCTATTATCTCAGTTACAAGAAGCAGACAGACAGATAGTTCTCACAGAGTCCCCGCACAGTTCCCACATTTCCTATAGAGTTCCCAGAGAGTTCCCGCACAGTTCCCGCAGTTCCCATAGTTCCCATAAAATTCCCAATATAAGCAGATAACTCCAAATCAATTCTTAACTATTAAATGACGTTAGTGGAGTAGTAGGAGTTATATTAAGAAGTATGAAAGTCTCAAATTACTAAGTGATGTTAGTGAGTAGTGAGAATCATATTTTTTATAAGTACTGAACTCTTTTGTTTCATTATTCAAGTAACAAAATCAAACGTCTGTCTATTCAGTTGTTTTAACTTTATCGATTCAAATTTGTTTCACTACTTTGCGTTATCAATTGTTAGAATTTTTGTTTGATAATTGGATGTTTTTGCTTGGAAAACAGAGGATAGAGTAGCAGTTCCATATGGAATAATATGTCACAACCTAGTTATAAATCCGAGGATAAAGCTTGTTATTCAGAAGAGACGTACCTTTTTTGTGGAAAAGTCAGAGGCTATTGTTTAAGATGTGGATCGTCTCACTCGGGTTGTATATATACGGGAGGAATAATATCCTTTATGCACTTCAAACCTAGTGTTAGTAAAAAAGAAGAACGAAAAGTGGTGAATCTCTGTTGACTTCACAAATTGGAATCGAGCATGCCCTAAAAATCCATTCCATGCCCCTCGAATAGATCAGCTGGTTAATTCTATTTCAGGGAATAAATTCTCTCTGTTATGGATGCCTTTGCAGTTTATAATCAGATGTAAATGAATCCAAAATAAAGAAAGTACTAGATTCAATATTGGTCGAAGATTACATTGTTATCAAGTCATGGCGTTTGGGTTGAAGAATGCTGGAGCGAAATATCAAAGGGTGATGAATAAGGGTTTTACTTCTCAGATTGGAAGGAATATGGAGGTATACATTGATGATATGTTGGGTAAAAGCCCGAAAAATAGTGAACACCTGAAAGATTTAGAGGAGACCTTTTTAAATTTAAGGGCCATTTATTTGAAGTTGAATCCTGAAAAATATACTTTTGGTGTCCGATCAGGGAAAGTTTTAGGGTATGTCATTAGTGAAAAATTTATAGAGGCACATCTTGAACAACTAAAGGCTTTGGTTTCGGTAACATCGCCTCGAACTATAAAGGAGGTGCAAGTCTTGACATGAAGGTTAGCTGGCCTTAATCAATTTATTTCAATATTTTCTAACAAATGTTTTCCTTTTTTCCAAGTGTTACGAAGATCCAAATAGTTTGAATGAACACCATATTGTGAAGCAGTTTTTTCAAAGATTAAAGAATTTATGTTGTCACCGGATATTTTTTCTAAGCCTCGAACTGGAGAGTCGTTATTTATATATATATCAGTGTCTGATTTTGTTGTGAGCATTGTTTTAATATGTGAAGACAATGGAGTTTCAAAGCCAATATATTATATCATTAAAGGTTTATTGGCATCAGAAAAAAGGTATTTGAAACTTGAAAATTTGTTTTTGGCTTTAGTGGTGGCTGCTAGGAAAATGCGCCATTATTTTCAAGCTCACATCATTGTGGTTTGAACTTTTTTCCCACTAACGAATGTGTTACAACGACCAGACATTTCTGGTAGAATGTCCAAATGGTCAGTAAAATTGGAAGATTTTGACATTGTGTTTGCTCCTCAAATAACTATTAAAGCTCAAGATTTAGCTGATTTTATGGTCGAATTTCATTCGAACCGATCAAATGAGGGGAAAAATATAGAGGTCTTATCAAAACCTTTGATATGGGTGGTTCAAACTGATGGTCGTTCTAGCATATTGGGATGTAGTGTAGCGGTTTAATTAGTTGCTCCTTCTAGGGAGGCAATGTATCAGGCTATTCGGTTCGACTTTCACATATCGAATAATGAGGCTGAGCATGATGTTGCATTAGTTGGTTTAAGGCTTGCAAATATCTATGGAGCAACAACAATTTGATTGGAAACAGATTCACAACTATTGGCAACTCATATGACATGTGTATCTGAGGCTAAGAAAGATTGTTATCCTTTTTATCTCTAAGTAAATACTAAAGTGGAGGTAACTAATAGATCTATTCTTGAGGGTTTGAATAAACATTTAACATGTATTACAGGGTAATGGCCTAATTATTTACAAAAGGTGTTGTGGGCTTATCGTACAACTCCTAGAGAGGTCACTCAAGAAAATATGTTTGCCTTGGTGTATGGTATGGATGTTGTTAGCCCTGCAGAATCTACTTTAACTTCTTATAAAGTACTTCATTATTCCAAATAGGTAAATGAAGAGGAAAAGAACGAACCTAGACTTGATCGAAAAGAAAATAGTTAGAGCTCCTTTGAATATGACTCATTATCAAACTTTTATGATGAGTCGATATAATTTGAAGGTGAGAATGAGGGATTTTAAAGTAGGTGACAGAGTCTTAAGGAATATATTCCTCCATACAAAGGACAAACGACTTGGAAAGATGACCCCGAATTGGGAGGGTCCCTATGTGGTAATGGAGCGAATAAAGTCGGGCACATGTCGCCTTTGTGATAAACAATGCAGATTACTTCAACATCTTTGGAATATAGAACATTTAAAGCTATACCGGGAGTAGATTTTTCTTTTGAAACTTTTTGAATAATTGACATACTCTTTCCTAATCTTATTGGCCCATGAACTTTTTAATTAAGTGTCATGTATATATTCAAGGCTATTAATAATAAAACAAATGGTCAATGGTTGTTTTAAATACAAGTATTTATATTATCTTGGTAATTGGTCAAAGACTGATCATCTTTGAAGTTGTTGACCAAGAATAACTTATTATATTCGATGTGCTACGTTCTCTAAACACACTAATTATATTCGAGGTGATACATTCTCTAAATGAACTAATTATATTCGATGTGATATGTTTTCTAAACGTACTAATTATATTTGAGGTACTACGTTTTCTAAACGCACTAATTATATTTGAGGTGCTACGTTCTCTAAACACATCAATTGTATTCAAGGTGCTAACATTTTCTAAACATATTGGTTATATTCGAGGTGCTAACATTTTCTAAATGACCCATGTTTATTTAAGATATTATAAATTCATTTGTGATATATATTGGAGTTCAAGATAATAATGACAAGTTAAAACTTGACAAATAAATGAGGAATAGGAAAGTATTTGTTCATTGAAGTAAATTAGAGATCTTACAAAAATGGGTTTGAATGCCAAGAATTTAAACATTCATAAAAATGAGTCATTAACAACAAAATATGACTTCATAACACAAAGACAAAGAAACAACAATCAATCATTTTTTTCGGAGTTCTCTTCAGAGGAATCTCCATCTTGCTCAATGACATCCTCATTTTATTCTGAGTATCTTTGGAAGAATCAGTTGGTACATGATCGAAGGCTTCACTAGGACGATTTTCCATGGGGATTAATTCCCAAAAGCTTGACAGATTTGCTTTTGGGAATCCTATGTGGAATTCGCGGAGCAAAGTAATTTTTTTTCACCTCGATATTTTTTATTGCAGCAAGAGTGTCTGTCCCGTTCACATTGAGTTCGACAGTTTTTACAGTAGCTTTTTTTTCTCCTTCGAATGTTATGTGAAGCCATTTCATCAGTCAACTTCTTTTTTTTTCTTCACTTTTGTTTAAAGAATCTTGAAGAAAGGCATATTTTTTCTTATTCTCGGATATTTCTATGACATGTTTGGTTTTAAGTTCATATATTTCAGCTTGATGAGAAATCTTTAGCTCGTTTGTTTTTCATCATGAAAAAAGATCTTAAATGGAGTTTGAGGTGGATGACTTCTTTTATAAATTTTGACTTGTCAGCTCAGAACAAATGAAATTGTTCCTTAATTTATTTTCCAAAGGTTTCTCTAATATTTTTCTCTCCTGTAGTTTCTGATGAGTCCGAATTCAGCATGCTCCCCGGACAAGGACAGATCGGTCCAAGGCCTCCAGACCGGACAGATTACCCGGACCGGACAGATCATTTTTAGCACTATGACCATAGGACTGTTCGAACTATGACAAAAGTACTAAAATACCTAAACACTTCTTGACTAAGCTACTTGCTCTCCTACTTAGAGCTCATGGGTCTTTGAACATGACCCGGGTCCATTAAACATGACCCAAAAGCCCATAAGGGCCCAAACATCAGGGTATAAATACCCAACCACCTGCATTAACTATGGGTAATGAAAATTAACTGCTACCAAGCTGCTTAATTATCTCTCTACTCTCTACTCTAAACACTTAAACACCCACACACCACCATAAAACACCAACTGAAATTACCAGCCTACCCTCAGGCTATTATTATCATCACCAAACTGGCGACCACAGTGGGAGCAGAAGGTACCTGAATCAAGCATTCAAAACCAGCTAAGAAAATCTTTCTGAATGAATCCGGACAATCCAGAACTACCACCGGCTTTGCTCGAAATGGTGGAAGAAAACGATGAATACACTGTCGAAGAGCGTGATAGACTAAAGTGTGAAATAGAAGCTCTGAGGGCAGAAAAGGCCAAGATGGGCGTGAAAGAAAAATCCAAAGCATCGGTTGCACATCACACCGATAACCCCAGAGAGCATGAGTCTTCAAAAACTCATGTGAGCACTAAAAAGACTCATGCCAGTTCCAAAAAGTCTCACCGGTCTAAACCAGTGGAGAGTTCTGACTCGAGCTCAGAATCTTCTGATAACTCTTCGGACAGTGAGGGAGTTGAAAAATCCTTGTCCTCTAGCAGCGATGAGGGTCGAACCAGAAAGAAGCAAAAGCAGATTAAAAAATATTCAAGAAAAAGGGATAGACAAGGAAAGATGAAGAGGCATATTGGTAAGGGGTCATCTCATAACCGGAGGCATGTGGACAAGATGCTAATGGATCCCTTTGCTTTCCACGATGAACCAGGTATCTTTCCAACTCCCAATGAGGATACTGTGTTCATTCGTAGAAGGAATTGGAGGCAATCTCCATTGTCTTCTAAAATTCTGTCCGGAAACCTCCCCAAGAGGTTTGACAGCACCAAAATAGAGAAGTACGATGGCAGTAATGATCCGGAAAACTATCTGGAGCAATTTAAAACCTTCATGATGAACTTTGACGACGATGATAAACTACTTTGTAGGGCATTCTCCCAATCATTCACGGGGAGTGCTCTAAAATGGTACAACAGCCTGCCTCAGGGTTGTATTAAAGATTTCGATACTTTTTGGGTAGCCTTTCGAAGGAAGTTCGTGGGGAGTAAAGAGCTAAAAGGCAATGAAGACACAATAATTCATTGTTCCTAGGAACCAAATGAGTCCTTGAAAGAATATATAAGTCGTTTTGTGAATACCAAGAATGGGTTGGCTGATTGCTTCGAACAAGTGGCAATAGCATCCCTAAGGCAAGGTTTGAACCCATGCAATCTAGCTGATTCAGTGACCAGAAAGAAGGCCATGACATGGGGAGGGTTGCTGAATCAGGTTGGCAAACAGATAAATGTTGATGAAACAAAGAAAACCAGGGTGCACAGGCAGGTGAGGTCTACCCCAGTGGCACCAAATCCCAATCAGAATCAGTCCGGGAACAAAGCAAGAGAAACTGGACAGGGGCATGATAGGGCAAAAGCTCAGTCACAGCCAGCTGCTCCTGCTCAAAGTCAGCAATCCAGAAACAAGAGAGGACCATGGGTGCAACTGGAGTGGTTCGCAGAGTTAAAAGAAAGTGTGGCCACTATTTTTGATAAAACAAAGGATGAGGTGCATTACCGGAGACCGACAACACTGCAGTCTCCCAGAAAGCATTGCAATAACTCTTTTTGCCAATATCACAATGATATTGGTCATACCACTGATGACTGCATAGCATTGAAGCAAGAAGTTCAAAACTTGATTGAAAGGGAAAAGCTGGGAGCTTATGTTAAAATAAGAGGAGGCAACAGTCCTGACAACACTCACCGAGTTGGTCCAAGTAATGCTGCTCCGGAGGGGGCCATGGTTATAGTTGAAAGGTTTGACGTGGAATCTGAATACTTGGATCCTGATCCAACTGGAAACAGAGTGGGTGCTATAGAGGAATGTTCTAGATCAGTCTCCGGGCTCATTAAGTTTTTCGAGTCGCTTACAATTTTCGGAGGGGACACTATGACAGCTCCTACTGCTTCTTCGAGAAAGAGGCATGTTCATACTTTAGCCTCCCAGCTAGAAGGAGGCATGACATCCTATCAGTCACCAAACTTATTCCCCTTCATTGTGTTTAATGAAGATGATTTAAGAAACATTGTTGGCCCTCATGAGGATGCTGTTGTCATAGGAGCATCTATAGGGGGCAACGATATAAGAAGAATCCTGGTGGATACTGGAAGCTCAGCCAATATCCTTTTCCTAACCACGTACAAGAAAATGAAAAATTCAGTTGTAATTCAGAATTCGGACAGATCAATCGTGGGCTTCACAGGCAGCTCAGCAGATGTGATCGGAGAGTTCAAAGAAGAGGTGTTATTGGGCAAGGGCCCTTTCAAGAAAATGGTCAGAATACTCTTTATTGTGGTGGATTGTCCCACTTGCTATAATTCTATTCTAGGGAGGTCTTGGCTCTCTAGGATGCATGCAGTGGCTTCAACGGTCCACCAGTGCTTGAAGTATACTGTTCAGGGACAGGTTGGAGTCATCCGAAGCAGCCAAAAGATTGCAAGAGAATGTTATGCCACTGCCCTGGCTCCTCGAACGCTGGGGGAAGTCCGTATTGATGAACAATAGCAGTTTGAGGGCCTTTCTGGGGGTGAGGGAGAAATTGATGACCCCGGAGAGACCCCCGGAGTGTTGATACTAGTTGAAGAGGTAGAAACACACTGTTTGGAAGATGGGAAAAATGTCAAGATAGGGTCTAAAATGCCACATATGTTGAAAAATAAAATGTTGAAGTTTTAAAAGAACCATCAGCACGTTTTTGCTTGGTGTAATGCTGATGTTACTTGAGTCCCATCAAAAGTGATATCACATCACCTATCGGTCCGGAGAGACGTAGCACCAGTGGTTCAAAAAAGAAGAGCTTTTTCTAAAGAAAAGGCTTATGTCATTGTACAAGAGGTTGACAGGCTCACAAAGATTGGGCACATTAAGGAGTCTCAATAGCCATTGTGGACTGCCAATCCTATCTTGGTGAAAAAGAAGAATGGCAAGTGGCGCATGTGCATTGACTTCACAGATCTCAATAGAGCTTGCCCAAAAGATTTGTATCCGGTCCCCTGGATTGATCAGTTAGTAGACTCCACCTCTGGGAACAAGCTGCTTTCCTTTATGGATGCTTTCTCCGGGTACAATCATATTCAAGTGGATCCGAAGGATCAAGAGCATACCACATTTGTCACTGACAGAGGTCTTCATTGCTACAAAGTAATGCCATTTGGATTGAAAAATGCTGGGGCTACTTATCAGAGGTTAGTCAACAAGGCATTTGTTGATCAAATTGGAAGAAATATGGAAGTGTACATTGATGACATGATGGTGAAGAGTGTAGATGAGCAGTTGCACTTGTCCGATCTCCAAGAAACTTTTGCCAACTTGGTAAAAGTGAATTTGAAATTAAACCCAGAAAAATATGTGTTCGGAGTGCAGTCCGGGAAGTTTCTAGGCTATATAATAAGTAAGCATGGAATACAACCCGATCCGGACCAGCTCAATGCTCTATTCCAGATGGAGCCTTCTCGAAACATTAAAGAAGTACAGCGGTTAACGGGGAGATTGGCTGCCTTAAACAAATTTATCTCAAGATCTTCGGACAGGTGTGCTCCTTACTTTCAAACTTTGAAGGGTGCAAAGGGATTCGATTGGACCCCGCAGTGTGATGAGGCTTTCAATGAGATCAAGAAACACATGTCCTCCCCCAAAACTTTGTTTAAGCCAGTTGATGGGGAGACTCTCTTCGTATATTTGGCAGTTTCAAGTTGTGCCATCAGTGCTGTACTGGTAAGAGAGGTAGATGGTCATCTCCATCTAGTATACTACATCAGCAAAAGCTTGATAGATGCAGAAAAACGTTACTTGAAACTTGAAAAATTGGCATTAGCCCTGGTGATAGCTGCAAGGAAGATGAGGCCTTATTTCCAGACTCATCCTATCATCGTCCGAACCTCTTTCCCCCTGAAGAATGTCCTTCAAAAAGCAGACATTTCGAGCAGGATGACTAAGTGGTCAGTAGAATTGGGGGACTTCGACATAGACTTTGCTCCCCGAACAGCAGTCAAAGCCCAAGCTGTGGCTGATTTTCTGGTCGAATTCCACTCCGATAGGGATTCATAGCAAGCTACTGATATAAGAGATAAAAAAGTATGGGTTGTCCGAACAGATGGTGGATCTAGCACTATGGGATGTGGTGCAGGAGTATGTTTAACTTCCCCATATGGAGACAAGATGTACCAGGCTATTTGTTTTGCTTTCAGGGCATCTAATAACGAGTCTGAATACGAAGCAGCTATAGCTGGGTTAAAGTTAGCCTACATTTGTGGGGCTAAGAGGGTCAAGCTGTTAAGTGACTCCCAGCTACTTATCCACCATGCCCAAGGCCAATCTGAGGCTAAGAAGGAGCAACTTGTGAAGTATTTACTCCTCCTCAAAAATGAAGCACTTAAGTTTAAAGATGTTATCTATGAGCACATTCCCCAGACAGAAAATGAGCTAGCAGACTCATTGGCAACCATAGCATATATGGAGTCATATCCATGGATCCATGTGCTCGAAAGCCCCTCTATTCAACCCAATAAGGATAAAGAAGAGGAAATTTTTGAAATACAAGTGAAACAACCTCAAGACTGGAGGTTTCCTCTCCTACAATATCTCTCCGATGGTGTCGTACCTCCAGATAAGTCACTAGCCAGAACACTGAAACACAAGGCTCGTGGTTTCATCATATTGAGAGAAGTGTTGTACAAAAAGTCCTACAGTAAACCTCTCCTGCGTTGTTTGGGGGATGAAGAGTCACAAGTAGTCCTCTCCGAATTGCATGATGGTGAGCGATCAGGCCATTGTGGGTTTAGAGCTTTAACAAGAAGAGTTTTACTCTCCGGTTACTATTGTCCATCAATCATGAAAGATGCTAAGGAATTGGTGAGAAGGTGTGACCCATGCCAGAGGTACAACAATGAAATTCATGTACCAGCCATTCCTTTAGAATCAATTTCTGAGCCCATTCCTTTTGCTCGATGGGGATTGGATTTAGTAGGGCCTCTCCCTGTGGCGTCTGGGGGGCGCAAAACTATAATTGTGGCCATAGACTACTTCTCGAAGTGGATAGAAGCAGCCCCTCTAGCAGGGACAACATCAAAAGCTGTTATAAAATTCATTCTATCCAACATATGTTGCAGATTTGGTGTCCCACAGAAAATAACAACAGACAATGGGCCACAGTTCGACAATAGAGAAATGGAGAGCTTCTGTGCCTCAAGGGGTATACAGCATTGTTTTTCTTCAAATTTCCACCCACAAGCAAATGGGCAAGTTGAAGTGGCTAATAGAACTATACTGTCCGGTTTAAAGAAGAATTTGGAAGGGGCTGCTGGGAAGTGGCCTAGTTATTTACAAGAGGTCTTGTGGGCCTACCGGACAACACCTGGGGCTGCAACACAAGAATCACCCTTTGCCTTGGTCTATGGGATGGATGCAGTAGCTCCCATAGAAGCAAATCTCCCCTCTTTTCGTGTTCACAACTTCTCCGAACACGCTAACGAGGTGGCAATCAGAGGTCAACTTGATTTGATAGAAGAAAGACGAGTTAAAGCTCACCTTCGAATTGCACACTATCAAGGCTTGATGAGGAGCAAGTTTGCTTCCAAAGTTAAAAGAAGAGATTTCCAACCAGGGGACAAAGTATTAAGGAAGGTCGTCTTACACACTAAAGAAAAGCTCTTCGGAAAGCTGGCCCCAACTTGGGAGGGTCCGTATATGGTTGTTGAAAGAATTAAGCCTGGAACTTATTGGTTGGAAGACAAAGAAAGCAGAGTTCTAACACATCCTTGGAATATCGAGCATCTCCGGATGTACTTGGAATAGCACTTGTGTAAATATTTACTTGTTTGAACATCCATGTAAATATTTGGCGGCATACTCTTTCCTCCCCGGTGGCACGGAGAGGTTTTAATGAGGTGTCCGGGCTGTTAAATAAAATTTGATGCCTTCTTAAAAATTTTCTAAGTGTTTTTAAAAGTTTTGTCCCTTGTCATACTATCCGGATTGAGATAACTAAGGAGCCACTAGAGTAGCCATACCTGTCACCTTCGGCCATCGTGTGGTATGGGAGTTCTTCAGGCTCAACATAGCCATAAGTCCCCTATGTTCATTTGCGGAAATTTTTCATGAAAGAGTAGAACCATGTCAGACCTCACCTTCTCAAGCAGTAGCTCTTCGCTCTTGATCATCTGGTTGGTATAAGCATTGATCTTGGCTTGGATCTTGGCCTCCTGCTCCTGTAGCAAAGTATTTTTCTCTTCGGTGGCCTTGGACACTGCATTCTCAAGGGAAATCTTATCAGTAGTTAAGTTGGTGATGACTTTGTCCTTTGCCTTAGTTTCTCCCCTTGAGGTAGCAAGGTCTTTCTCCAGACCGGACAGCTTCTCCTGGAGGTCTTTGATGGTTTCCTCTAAGGTGGTGACTTTGGTGGTGCTTGTCTTCTGGCTTCTCTTCAATTCCTCGTTTTCTTCTTTCAACATGGCAGCATTAGAGGTGGCAGTGCGAAGGTCTCCGGACAGCTTTTCCTTCTCAGACTTAAGGTCTTTGATGATGTCTGCCTGACCCCGAACTTGTCTCTCCAACGTAAGTACCGGCTGCACATTGATTAACAAGGAGTGCGCTATGGTATCCTTCTCACTAGAGACAATGAAAGTCTTACCGTTAAAATTGATCGTGTTGGAGCTGCTCGGAGGAATGTAAGGCCCTGCAAAGTCATCTCTGGGGAGGTTGAGGAAGTATTCACCAAGACCGGTGATGTCCACTCCATCAATGTTGAGGTCTCCTCCCTCAACCACATCGGTGTGAAAGTCCCCCGGAATCTATTCGGCGTGTGTTGGGTCAGAAGGCTCAACTTGGAAAGAAGGCTCCGGAGCTCGGAGAGCAAGCTCATCTCCCTTAGAAGTCTTTTTCTTCTTGGCCACCCGGTCTGCGCCTTCGCTCCCCTGTTTGCGATTCTTCTTGGAAGCCCTTGGAGGTTTTGAGAGATCTGCTTCCTGCCTCTCAGTCTCCTGCTCCACTACTTGCAAAAGAGCAACATCGATTTGGCTCTGGGCTGGCCCCTCCGGGACTGTTGGAGCATCCTTCTCAGCATCAGCAGGGTTGGCATCACCCACCACGCTTTTACCCTTCTTCTCCTTGCCCTTCATCTTGCTCGGGTCTTTGGCCCGGCCTGGCAGGAAGAGCGTCCCGTCTGGTTCATGGGTCCTCTTGAGCACAACGTCAGGAGAAGGCTGGGTGGTGAGCTCTTCCCAGGTCAAGTCTCTCCGACCTATGGTGTTCCACAGGTGAGACCTTTCCAAATTTCCACTAGTGAAAGCATCGTGGAATCTGTTCCCCCAATTCTCAGCAGCCCAGGCATTAATCTTGCCACAAGTTATCTGCCCGGCTTTCTGATAGTCGCTAAACTCCTTGGGCAGTTCTGCTAAGACAAAAGTCAGACAAATAAGTATAAACTAAGTTTAAAAAGAAAAGAGAAGAGAGACAAATGCAAAATACTTACGGTCACTCCTCCATCTGCTTCTGAGGAGGCTTGGGTTCTCTCCAGATTTTATCTTCCTGCCATTTTCCCAGGCACCACTCACAAAAAGGAACTGAGTCCTCCAATTCCTCTCTGCCTCCAGCAAATCATCCACTGCTTTAAAGCCATCCCCCATGTTAAAATGGTAGAAGGGGATGTGATGGTTTTTACACGGGCTGGCCACTGCAGCAAACTCCTCCATGGGCAGAGGGATCCCGGACAGCCTTGATGCCATGGTGCATGACATCAGGGTATACCAAGCATTGGGGCTCAGTTGGCTCGGACAGAGTTTGATCAGATAGAAATATCTGACAATCTCTGGGTCTAGAGGGAACCTGAGCCCCCAGTTGAACATCTCCGTGAACATGACCACCTCACTCAACTTGCAATCCATGGGGGTCTCCGGCTGTATGGGGATCCTGATCTTTACGTTTTCTGGAATACCCCATTTTGAACGCATCCTGCCCAACTCAGCAGTGTGGATGAATGCATAATTGATTTTTTGTAGGGAGAGAAGATAGTTAACGCTGACCTTATGAAAAATAGGCCCTACTTTTCCTTCTAGGCTCTCCGACAAGTCCGGATGCCTCAAATACAACTTTTCCTTGCCCTTGTCCTTCTTAGCAACTATTTCTTTGCTAGTCTGACCGGAGGGCTCAGACTCGAACGGGGCCTCCTCAATGGAGTCCTCCATCACTTCCTCCATGATCGTTGAAGGAATTTCAGCAGCTGTAGTGGGGGGGGGGGGGGGGGGTCAAACTCGATTCAGCCTTATCTCCGGACTGATGGGCCTCAGAGCTTCTTTGATTTATGCTCTCCGGTAGAGTGTTTGGAGCAGATGTTTCTGGTAGAAGGTTTGGGTTAGACCCCTCCGGTCCGGACAGCCTGTCCTTAGGAGCTTTAATTGGCACATCTGATCCGGTGCTGCTATCTTTTGCCCCCGATCTTGAGGGGGTGTTTCTGGTTCCTTGGCCTTTAACTAACCGGCCTTTCCTTTTATCAACCATCTTCTCAGGAGAGCGCTCCGTATCTGATCCCATTGCGATGAAGGGAGAAGGTTTTCTAAGACTAGTGGTTGTGACCCCTGGCTCGACAGTAGGCACTGATTCCTGAACTAAGGAACCATAAATTATGGGGGAGAGAGTGGTTTGGAATAGTTTTTTGGGCTTAGTACCTTTGGAAGAGGACGAGCCACGATCTGACTCAGATGCGGAGGAGATAGGTCTGTCAACAGGCGAGGCAGGCAACCCTGCAGCAATCCGTCTTTCTCTTTCGACTTTTTGAGCCTTCTCTAACTCAGAAAGGTTGAGCCACCCGCCTTTGACAAGAGCGTTCCTCGCTGTAAACATAAACTGTTGAACTGAGTTTTTTCCTTTAGAGAGAGAAAGCTTTGAGAGTTTTTACAAAGGTAAGTTTGAAGGAGATGGTAAAACAGTAGAAATGAATCTATATTTATAGTAAATCTGAAAAAGCAGTTGATTCCTAGGAGAATTCGAAAAGTTTGGCAATGATTAAAAGACGGCGCTGATGTCACCACCTGTAACCAAAGAGGTTGCTTTTCGAAGAAGGTGGGTTCGAAATTCAAGGTGAAAAAATGGCTGAAGCAACCAATCAGAGAGTGACACATGTCCCACGAACTCTGGCAAAAACCGTTTTGAATTCGTGAAGCTTTATCTGTCCGGTTAAACCCATAGACCTGTTCGGATTAAAACTACCCCTAACGTCGGACTGTTTTTCAGGTCTTTGGCAAGAATATTTTTCTCAAATACCTAAAAAAGGGGCTCCTGATGAGTCCGAATTCAGCATGCTCCCCGGACAAGGACAGATCGGTCCAAGGCCTCCGGACCGGACAGATCATTTTTAGCACTATGACCACAGGACTGTTCGAACTATGACAAAAGTACTAAAAGACCTAAACACTTCTTGACTAAGCTACTTGCTCTCCTACTTAGAGCTCATGGGTCTTTGAACATGACTCGGGTCCATTAAACATGACCCGAAAGCCCATAAGGGCCCAAACATCAGGGTATAAATACCCAACCACCTGCATTAACTATGGGTAATGAAAATTAACTACTACCAAGCTGCTTAATTATCTCTCTACTCTCTACTCTAAACACTTAAACACCCACACACCACCATAAAACACCAACTGAAATTACCAGCCTACCCTCAGGCTATTATTATCATCACCAGTTTCTTTTTTCCACCGAGCCATATATTTAGCCATAATTTCCAAATAGCTTCGAGCAGAGTTCACTTATGTGCATAATATTTTAGCTGCTGCTTCAAGATTGGAAAAATTTCACAGTAAAAATAAAACTTCTTCGGGTGGCTCTTCGATAAGGATGAACCTCTGATTATTGTACGGAATGAGAGCAAAAGATGAGGCAGTCATGGGAAGATCTGAATTCAAAATTTCAGGTAAAAGAGGAGAAGTAACCTGATGGCCAAGTTGTTGAAGTTGCTCTTGGATATTTTGGACCATCGGATCCATATCCTGGTAAAGATCTTGAAGTTTTTCTGCACAGATGGGCTCTTCAGGAATGAAGGTGTCATCTTTTTATTTTTTACCCTTTTAGGTGGTGGAGTTTTCAAAGTGCTCTTTTTCTTCTTCGAGGTAGCACTTTTCTTTCTTTTTGGAGAATGTTCAACCTCTATTCCTTCTTCGAAAGTTGGAAGACTAGATTCATTTGCCTTCCTTTTGGTCTTTCTTTTATTCTTTTGTGGCTTCAGATCAGTTGAAGAGCTAGCACCAGATGTACTAGCTCCTTTTTTTAGCCTTTTTTTTTCGTGGACATGTGACTTTCATATCAATTTTACCATCGGGTTCTATCGATTTCTTCACAATAATCTGTGGGTTTGGTGGTTTCATTAAATTTTCTAAGAGATCAACGCCTGGGAAGATCCTCTACATATAACTATTAATGAAGTTTATGGGTATAAAAGCTGAATGAAACCCATTTCCCCATTCATTTTCTGCCTAAGTGGACAACTTGGAAAATATATCTTTCGCATTCTTATTGTGAGATTTGTATTTCCTTGGAATTCCTGCACACAATAGTAATACATGTGGAAAAAAATTTAAGTTATAAAGATCAGAAGAATTATGAGAAAACTTACTGTTGCTTCTCCAAATAAGATTGAGTCTTGAAGTGTTCTTTTCAGATATTTCCTTCTCATTCTCCCATGCTCCAAATATGAAGACAAACTTTTTCTTCCAAGAATTTATCAGCCTCGAGCAGATCGTCGATTATTTTGAAATCATCCATAAATGTTAGATAATAGAAGGGAAACATTGGATCTTTGGATAGACCACTCATGGTGATGAAGTCTTTAATGAAGAGAGGGTTTTGTCGTAGTCTAGAACCCATAATCACAGGTAGGAGCATGAACCATAAATTTGGTGTCGCTTGTGTAAGGCAAAGATCCAGAAGTTTGAAGTATTCTACTATCATCGAATATAGTAGGAACCGAAGACCCCAATTGATGATCTCAAGATAGATCACCAATTCATCTGCTCCACAATAAAGTGGAGTCTCCCTCTGTTTTGGTAGTCGAAACACTATACTGTCTAGAATTCCCCATTGCTTTTTTAGACGTCCGGCTTGAGCTTCACTATAATAAATATAAGGCATATATTTCAGCACCATGATTTATTCGGGGATGAGTGGTTTTGAATTCGCACTGGCTGAGTTAGCAACATCCTAGAGAAGTTCAACTAGAGCTTTTTTTCTTTCCTTTTTTCTCTGGTGCCCTATTCTTTGAAGCATCGCCTTCAGTATCAGATGCACCACCACTTTCTTTAGCCTCGACATTTGAGTTAGTTTTCTCTGAATCAGCTTCTTCCTCACTAGCTTCGTCTATTAGTTGAGGAGGATTTAGGTTCGAAACTAGATTTTCTTCTTGAGTATTCGAGGGAGTTTGTTACGACTCCAAGTTGGTCTTAACAATCTCCTTCCGGGGAGGAGATGGTGGTGTAAAATTATTTGTAGTGTTTTGGGAAGGATTTTGTGAAGTGTTATCAACTTTGAGATCTGCCATTACTATGAAGTTTTTATTTTTAACATGAAGGTTTCGCGAGAGATGGGCCTTTGATGAACTCGAGGAGTCTATTTGCATAAATTTTGAGGTGGATCAGATCTGGTGGATGATGAAGCTTTTTCTGATCTTCTGTGAATGGATGTGTTTTGTGTTACTTTTCGATTATTTTGAGGAAGAACAGATGAGTGGCCAAAAAGTATTGGAGAAGAATTCTAAGATGGTGGTAATGATTGTCGAGGAGATTTTGGTAAAATATTATTAATATCTGGGTTGGATGAACTCTAAAATACAGGAGAAATTTGATTAGGGTTGAAGTTAATGTATACAATAATTTGAGTTGAGAAATTTGGAGAATTATTTATCACTCCAACAACTTTATATTCAACAACCCTCTCACTAATACACAAGTAATCTTAAAATCCAAAAAATTGTTTTTTAGCATCTAGGGATTATTTCATAAACTTAGATGAAAAAGAATCTTCAAATTAGTTCATAAAAAATTAAAAGTTAGCTCAGAAAGATGAGTTTCCTGGCAAAGATAGTTAAGAAATTGATTTTTTAAATGAAGATAACTAAGAAATTTGGTTCTCGGGAGAAGGTAACTTTCTCTCACTAGAAGGTATTTGTGAAACACAAATAA
This sequence comes from Limnanthes douglasii subsp. nivea, assembly GCA_036936605.1. Classification (NCBI taxonomy): domain Eukaryota; kingdom Viridiplantae; phylum Streptophyta; class Magnoliopsida; order Brassicales; family Limnanthaceae; genus Limnanthes; species Limnanthes douglasii. The sequence goes on along the minus strand of JAUPFV010000005.1, from coordinate 89,530,814 downwards.
TGAGTGAGATAGTATTTATAAAGGAGATATGAAAGAGAAAATAGTCAGAAAAGTTGGAGAGGTGATAATGAGTATTCGGTAGAAAGAGAGAATGACAAACGGCTACTGATAAGGATATTAAATATTGGGGGATTAAATGTAATAAAGTTATGGGTGTATGTGATAAATAGTATAGTTAAAAGAGGATATTTAAACTACTTGTAAATATAGGGGGTTGCAATGCAATTTACACATGTGTATAACTGATTCAGTTATAGAACTCTGACACTTCTATAAATAAGGAGTGAGATGATGAATAAAGTAAAACACTTTTCATAAAAGTCTGACACTCCTATAAATAAGGAGTGAAACGATGAATAAAGTAAGACACTTTTCATTTGTTAACTTTTGATTTCTAAAACTACTTTCTCTCTATAATTTAATTCTCTCACTTAGAACAAGATTCTAACTCAACAGTAACACCATACAACACGCGCATGTAAAATAATATAAATTGGAGGAATAGGACTATGCAACGTCAGTAAATCAACATTCTTGCAATAAAGTTCCAAGTTGTTCATGCGTCAAATAGTCTAACTTCATGTCTATTGGTCTAAGATTTTATCTAGTGCTGCTGCATCTCATACTCTCTTGATCAAATTAATTTGACTTCATATCAATCCGTCAAAAATTTATATATTATTCCTGCATCTCATACTCTGATTATGTTAATTACAGTTTGAACATTGCACATTTGAATATGTGCATTCTCCTCAATCACACTTCAGTATGCATGATCATGACAATTAAGTTTCCATTCTTGCTCAATGTCCATAAGCTCATCTACCAAATAAATGTGTTATCTATTTCATAGTCCTTTATAGAGACCGCGTACACCTCCATAGTTGTAATTACCAGGCTGAAGCAGGCTTAGATTTCACAATTGTTCATCAAACTATACAATCTCACACGAGTTAAGAGTAAATAATTCTAATGTATATATATATATATATATATATATATATATATGAATACGATACTAACAATACAATAAGTTCGATAACGGAAATAGTAACTCACTAAAATTGAGTTGGATCTTATAATTAAAATGAGTTGGGTTATTAGTGGGTCGTATTTCATTACTGGGTTTTTCACTAAAAAAGTACATAATTTTTATTCAGAATTATGTACTTTTTTTAAATTTTAAGTCTAAACTCTTTAGTCATACATCATTTCAATGAATGAGTAATTCTTAAGTTTGTATAAATTGGGTACTATTATACAATGGATTTGAGACCATAAACAATTTATTAATAATATTAAGTTTGAAAATTTAGGAATACTTTTGGTAAAATATATAATTTCGAGGAAGAATAAGAAATCACTTGTTTAGATTCAAACTATATAAACTTGGTTTTTTCTTTACTAATTATATCTTAATTTATAACCGATGGTAAAATTAATTGAAAATGTCATAACAATGGTATATTTTTTCATTATGTATTTAGTCTTTAAACTTATATATATAAATGTTGGAATAAACACTCTCCTTATTAAAATAAATGTATTGGTAGGGTTTATCATCAGAATATTGAATTGAATATGGATACATAGTCACATATACGAGAGTAAGTCACACATACGAGAAAAAAGATTATTTATTTATTTATTGATTCGTTGGATTTCTTACGACATTAGAAATCGATTTATTGCACAGATGAATAACGAGACTAACACAAGTCACAAACATAGATTATATGCCATATTTTTTAGTCTAGAAAACCAAACTACTACTACCCTAAGAAGGCGAATATTCAATGCCTTACCTTTATTTAGCCAACATGTACCACTATAATACATGAATCAGCTGATGGGTTGTTTCATCTGGCCAAAATGTCTGAATAAAAATGAAGTTATGTTAAAACTTACCAGGAAGAGCATTTCAGTTAGTTACGATAAACATGGTAATTACAAAAGAATAAAACCATTTCATAGTGTATTAAGTAATAGGTCTATGTTCAATAGTCATACAAGGTTTACAACACTTGTGTAACAAACAATAACAAAACGAGTATCTGCGGATTAAGGATTAGATCTGATCCATATGAGCTTTATTATTATTTCACATAAAATGTGAAAGAGGAAAGTGTAACATGAGTCATATCAATTGCATCTTACAAGAACACACACTATTCAAAATGCACAAGAATACAAAACTCGTCATGAGCTATATATGACTAGAGTTAAATGCATTGCTAAGATGTTTTTAATAAAAATAATTGCTGCAGAACGATTTTACGCTACCTTGAGAGACTTGAGACCCTTGTCTAGACCAGTCTCTTTAAAAGAAGTTATTGCAGTCTTTGGGTCCTGGGATATCCAGATTGAATCCTTAATACTCACTCAACAAATTCATTAACACCTACCTACATAGAAGAACATTTTACACAAGATTCATCATTTCAGTAAACAATATAGTACAGTATGATTGCTATCTTTCTTCCTCGATACGTAAACTTTCATCTAGTCCCTAGTAGATTATGTGGTCTCAATATCAATTCTGTTGCACTTCAATTTAAAGTTCAGTTCAGTCTTTATAGAGATGTAGAATAAAATAACAATAACACTGATGAGTGATGACAATTTACAACGGCCTCCTGATTATATCGCTGACTATTATCAATTTACGATACTATTACGATGACCAAATTTTCTTCGATGCGTAACTGCATAAGAGATTGTTTGCTTTTCCAAATGTAGAAACATCTAAGGGAATCTTCTGTCCAGAGTCCAGACCTAATTTGTGGTTATGCTGAAGTGTCCCAAATCAGTTTATTTGTCCCATTGTACAATTTTGTTTTATTCCAGTTGTAAAAAGATTGATCCCAAATCAACATGAACCAGCTATAAAATATATGTATATAAGTTGGACACTAGCCTACGTATGCCCATTCCAGCTGTGGAGAAGCTTCCTTTGTTGTACATCCCATAATTTCACTATTGAGTCAAACAATGCACTATATAAATAGCCTAACTATAAAATATTAGGGATAAGGTATGAATACTTACTCATCGCTAAATCATCCTCAATAATCCATAGGGGTAGAATACAATCATCTAACAGAACTATACAATTTTCCTCCTAAATTATTCTCTTGACATAGACAAAATCAGCACACTACTAAGCTAAACATAGAGATATAACTAGCTCTGCCATCACCCAACTCTTCAAGAAGTCTCTTATTATCCTTCAACAAGTAAAAATTAGAGAGAACCACCATAAGTCCTCAGTCCAAGTCCAACTCCTGTATTTCAAACATTAAATAGATACTTAGAATTAATTTACTTTTCTGCTATGTTTAGGATAGATGTAGGTAGGCATATGACAGTGCATAACATTATTAACCTTTGGTTAATGTCTACAACTAAAAGAATACATATAAGAACAATTCTACCTTCTTTGATTGTATACTCTATATGGTATGGTAGAAATAGTTGTAAACATAAAGATAGAGTCCTATCTCCTAAAAGGATAATTAATCATATATTATTCATGCTTTCATCCTTAGATTCAGGTTGGCATTTAACCAGGAAGCATTGGTCAAAGGACCTGCACATAGCTAAAGATTTAAGATGTTTTAATCATGTTAAAAATACTAAGTCATGTCTGTATGTTGTTTGGTCTTTGCCTGATTATAATAGACTGAAATTAAATTGTGATGGTTCTTCCCTATATAATTGTGAGTCTAGTTATGGTTTTATCATTAGGAACAGATTAGGAACTACCTTAATAGCTAAAGGTGACTTAATTGGGAAGTGTTCTGCTATAATTGCTGAAGTCTTAGCTCTAGCAAATGGTCTTATATATTGTAATGATCATGGTTTAACATGTGTTGATATTGTAGATCACTTATCAAGCCACAAATGACTTTAAAACACATATATAGAGAGCAGAACTCTGCTGCTGATTGGGTGGCAAAGCATGCGCTAAAAATACAGTCTAGATTTATAGTTGAATCACCACACTCATTGAATGAACTAAATGCAATTACCTTGCTGGAATCATTGAGTCTAGGTTATTTTAGATTCTTTGACTAACTGTTTTGGCAAGTTGAAAGACTTGACCTTCATGGTTCTGTTTTTGTAGGACAGGAGCAAGGATGAAGTAGCTTACAACACAGGGCAGCAAGGGGATGGAAGGATGAAGAGGCTTGCTGAGAAAGGAAATGTAAGAGGAGAGGTCAACATAAGTTTGAAGGAGAGGATGAAATCAGACAAAGAAAAGAGGTTGCACAAGTTTGAAGTCTGTATCTAAACTATACAAATGTAGTTTACTTGATCTGTACGAAATGAGTAGCTAACTCAAAATTAATATTAACAATTGTAAAGCTTCTCTTAAATCATCAATAAAAATTCAATTTCTTGGAGAAAAAAAATACTTAGAATTAATTTTTTTAAATAAAACATATTTGTGATCGACAATCTTACCCAAATTTAATATTGTTTGCAATAGAAAGTTGGTGCTTCCTTTACTTGCCGCTCCGTTAACATCTACAACTAAAAAAGTTAAGTAAGACAACAAAAAAAACAAATATATATATATATATAATTTATTCACCTTGGCATCCATTTAGGAGGTAAGGATTTCCTTGGTATCCTTGATTACACTGACAGAGATAGCCAATTACTCGAGAGGAATCACATAAGCTGAAATTGCTTTTGCAAGCATACGAATCGGGATTTATCTCGGCTTCTTTACAAGTTTGGTTCCCGATGTGCCACTCAAAAGAAACAGTAAACTCGTGTTCTTTCAAGCCTTGTAATCCCATTTCCGAAAGATTATTATAAGGCAAATCAGTTTTTTCCGTAAAAAAGACATAATTACATGCCTTATCAACATATTTGAGATAAGGGTGTATTATTAAGCTCCTCCGCGCACGGGTTTGTTTTTTGGGTGTACTCCTAAAAGGCCTCTAGCTAGTTGAGGCTGGTCCACACTTATATACACTCTTTTATGTTTAATCTTGGCAATGTGGGATTGGGGTTTCTCTATGGGATGAAGTTTATTCTTCACAGAACCCTTCCGTCGCAAGACAGTCCCCAACATCTGCCTTGGGTACAAAAGTCATCAAATAAATTAAACTTTTGCTTTTGGGATTGATAGTTATACGAAGCACAACCCAAGCAGGAGGGGACAGAATCCATAAATCTAGAAAGGGCTTCAAATTGACAACCCACACCAATGAGTGTGGTTTGATTGGAAAGATAATATGCAATCGTCGAATCCCACGAAGTAAGAATTCATATTGTGGGGTAGTGTAGCCCGAAACTCACCCCGAGAAATAGATATACCGATGATTGGTATATCATATTGTGCGAGTCTGGGCTGGCTGCTGTTTGTGCAATTGACATAAAAGTTGTAGTCCCAATAACAACCCTTTTGGGTACCGAACGGAAATGGGATGGAGATATTCCCACAAGTTTCCGGACAATCCCGAAGTGTTTGGGTACAGGGCGAAATAATAAAACAGGAGAAAAAAAGGAAAAAGACACTTAGAGTAAAATTCATGTTTTCCCTCCTTCCCTCTCTCTGTAACACAGTTGAAGTACTTACCGATGATTCAAACTTCTTCTAATTCTCTCTTCCCTCCCGTTCAAACTCTAATTCGTTCTCTGGGTCGGTTTAGGAGAGAGGACATGAAGGATACTTATTCTCCTACGACGGAGAATAAACGTTTTACTTTATTTCGTTGGAAAAGATTCTAACGCGACCAAGCTGATGGTGATGGAGAATAAATCTTTTGTTTTATTCGAGAATCGAAAAACCGAAAAGAAAGAAAAAATGATAAACACGTTCGTCATGCTTTGAATAGTACATTGTCCTTCGACTATCGCATTTGGTGGCAAATAGTCTCTTGAATTTCAAATGTCCGTTGACAGTTTTTGGACTATCGCGTTCGGATAAAGTTAGTCCATCAGGTCTTCTGATCCATTAGAGGCTGACACGTGTCACCATAGTCCCCAGATTTGTTATCACACTAGTCCGTTGAGTTTAGTTATCCGTAATATTCTACATTTTGAGTTTGACCTAAATTCAAAGGACTAGTGGTGATACAAAAATCTGGGGACTATGGTGACAGGTGGCAGCCTATCATGGATCAAAGGATCTGGTAGATTAACTTTATCCAAACACGATAGTCCAGGGACTGTCAACGAACATTTGAAAGTCAAGAGACTATAAATCTCGTCACTGTCCGCACATTGTAACAGATTCTATAATTTAATTCATGCTTTTCTATGGTCTAACTTGTTTTTAACAAATTTGTTCAATCTGTATGATTTAATACGATATGAGGAAAATAAATAAAACTATTACTCCGTGAAAGAGGCAATACTAGAAAAAAATGAATAATATGTTGGTGTCACCAAAGTCCCGCATTTCACTATGGTTAAACATGAGAAGAAAGATTAGAATATAAATTAAGAAGATATCTTTATTAGTGTGAGATCTTTCGGAAGTGGATCAACAGAAAAATCGTACGGAGCAGTGGATCCAAAGCAAACAATATCATACTAGTGTGAAGATGAGATTATTCTTATTTATATACAAAGACGGAATACACAGATCCATATTTCTTACAACTGGTATTAGAGTTACAGTTTGGTAACGGTCCAAAAGAAGGTCAGATTTGAGTGGGAAGTTTGGTAACGATCCAAAGAAGGTCAAATTTGAGTAGGCAGTTTGGTAGCGATCCAAAGGAGGTTAGATTTGAGTAGGCAGTTGGGTAGCGATCCAAAGGAGGTCAGATTTGAGTGGGAGCAGCAAATGTGATACTCGAAAAGTTCGATGGTGTAGAATTTGGGTTCTGGAAGATGTAGATTGAAGATTATATGTACCGTAAAAAAACTCTGTTAACCCCTATGAGAGAAGAAACCAGAGAGTTGAAAGATGAAGAATGGACCTTCCTGACAGCCAAGCTTTTAGAGTCATCCGATTGACGTTATCCCGCAATTATGATTTCAACACCGTAAATGAAATAACCACGACGGGTCTTATGAAGGCTCTCTCCAGTACGTATGAGAAGTCATCGTCGTCTGACAAAGTTCACTTGATGAGGTGTTTATTCAATATACGAATGATGGAAGGCGCGTCGGTAGCTCTACACCTCAATGAACTCAATACAATCATAATCCAACTGAGTTAAGTTAAATTTTATTTTGATGAATAAGTACGATCATTAAAACTTTTGTATTCACTACCAGATAGTTGGAATGATACTGTCACGACGATGTGTAGCTCGTCAAGAAGCAATAAGTTGAAATTTGATGATCTTTGTGACCTAGTTCTTAGTGAAGATATCCGATTGAGAGAATCTGGTGAGTCATCAATTTCCTCAGTCTGACATACAGAATCGAGAGGATATGGACGCGGCAAAGCGAACTACCAAGGCAAATCAATAGACTGGAGGTCCAAGTTTAGGAATCCTAAAAATGCAAAAGGGTTAAGAAACATCGAGTGTTGGAATTATGGGAAGACCAGGCACTATAAATTTCAGCACAAGGGAGAATCGAGGGGAAAATATCACTTCAAAAGGAGATGATGTGATTAAATGAACCTTAGAAAGCAGGTAAGAGTCTTGGGTTTTAGACTCTGGAGCATTGTTTCAGGCTACTTCGAAGAAAAAATTCTTTAAAGGGTATGTCCCTGGTAACCTTGGAAATATATATCTTGGTGATGATCAATCTTATGAAATTATTGGTAAAGGTACTGTGAAGATTGAGTTGAGAATGAGACAGAACTTAATCTCAGTAGGGTAGTTGGCTAGAGAAGGAAAAAGTAAGATCTTCCTTGATGATAATTTGAAGATTATAAATAGAGCAATAATAGTTCTCACGGAAAGAAAATGGGTACCTTTTACAAGATAGCAAAGACGAACTGTTCAATTGCAATAGCATCATGAAATGAAAATCCAAATGTGTGGCACCAGAGGCTTGACCATATGAGTAAAAAATGTATGAAAATTATGTACTCGAAAGGGAAGCTTCCAGGTCTTAAGTCAGTCGATATAAATATGTGTGAAGATTGCATACTTGGAAAACAGAAAAGGGTCAGTTTTCAGACGAGTGGCAAAACCCCCAAAAAAGAAAGATTGGAGCTTGTTCACTCTAACGTTTGGGGGCAACAACGGTTTCATCTATAAGAGAGAAACATTACTTCGTGACCTTTATCTATGATCATTATTGAAAGGTATGGGTTTATTTTCTAAAGCATAAATCTGAAGTGTTTGATGTTTTTAGGAGATGGTAATCTATGGTTGAGAATGAGACAGGTCTGAAGATTAAAAAGTTGAGAACCGATAATTTTGGTGTATATGAGGACACCAAATTTAATAAGTTTTGCTATGAGCATGAGATCAGGATGGAGAGAACCTTGCCAGGTACACCTCAGCATAATGGTATGTTCCAAAGTATGAACAAAACTTTAACCAAAAGATCCAGAAGCATTCGTATACAGTTTGGTTTACTGAACTAATTCTGGACAGAAGCAGACAACACATCTGCTTACCTGGTTAACCGAGGCTCATCGGTTCTCTTAGAACATAAAATACCTGAGGAGGTATGAAGTAGTAAGAATATAGAATTATCACATCAAAGAATTTTTGGGTGTACAATATATGTTCATATAAGTGATCAAGGCAGGAACAAGCTTGATCCTAAATCAAATAAATGTTGCTTGATTAGCTATGACAAAGATGAATTCGGTTATCATGTTTGGGATGAGGAAAACATGAAGATGATACGAAACAGAGATGTGATCTTCAATGAAACAATGATGTACAAGGATAGATATAAAACCAAAGAAAATAACTCAAATTCGTAGAGATAAGTATTTGCAGATATCGAGGGTGATAGTCAAGAAATAAAGTCAATCAGATTAACCCCTCAACACGGAGAGTCAGTTGGATAGATCGATCGGCAGAAGTCCAACACCCTTCAGCCGACCGAGGCACTTCCTGTTTTGAGAAGATCTTCCCGACCGCATGTTCCCATCAGGAGATAATTGAACTATATGTTCCTGACCGATGGAGGGAATCCTGAATGCTATGATGAAGCTTGTTAGACCAGTTATGCTAGCAAGTGGGAGCTTGCCATGAAAAATGAGATGGAGTCTTTAATCTCAAATGATACATGAGAACTAGTTGAGTTACCAACGGGTAAGAAGGAACTTCATAACAAATGGGTGTATCGGGTGAAAGATGAGCATGATTGCTCTAAGAGATACAAAACCCGACTATTGTCAAAGAGTCCTAGACAAAAAATAAATTGATTACACCAACATTTTTTCCCCAGTTGTGAAGCTCAATAGTATTGGATCAGTATTGTATATTGTTGTCATTGAAGATTTTTATCTTGAACAGCTAGACGTGCAGACTGCATTTCTTCACGGGGACTTGGATGAGGAGATATACATGTATCAACCAGAAGGTTTCTTAATGTAAATGAAAGAAAACATGGTATGCGGACTCAAGAAAAGTTTATATGGTCTAAAACAAGCTCCAAAATAGTCGTACAAGAAATTTGACGGTTTTATGCACAAAGAGGGTTTCCAAAAGTGTAATGCTGGCCATTGTTGCTATTTCAAAAGATGTAAGTCTAGATATATCATTGTGCTATTTTATGTTGATAATATGTTGCTAGCAGGTTCATATATAGATGATATTGGAAGATTGAAGCATCATTTGTCGAAATAATTTGACATGAAGGACTTGGATCCGACAAAGAAGATATTTGGAATGAAAATAACAAGATATAAACATAGAGATCAATCCCCTCGGAGGGAGGAAGATAAAAAATTTATGGCTAAGGTTCCTTACGCCTCAGTTATTGAGAGTTTGATGTATGCGATGGTCTGGACGAGACTAGACATTATTTATGTCGTGGAAGTTATGAGCAGGTTTATGTCAAACCCATGGAAAATCCATTAGTAAAGGTGAGTTAACGGTACAAGGCTACGTGGATGCAGATTTTGAAGGTCAAGTTGATCATCAGAAAAGCGCCATCGGATATATATTTAATGTTAAAAATACAATTGTTAGTTGGATATCAAAGGTATAGAAAATTATGAGTATATCGACTATAAAGGCTGAGTATGTAGCAATAACCGAAGCTAGTAAAGAGATGATATGGCTTCAAAGTTTGTTAACTGAGTTAGGAGTCAAACAGAAGAAGAATGTTCTGCATAGTGATAGTCAGAGTGATATACAGTTGGCGAAGAATTCAACATTTCATTCGAGAACCAAACATATCAGTCTTCGTTATCATTTTATCAAATCTTTATTGAAAGATGAGGTGTTAATACTGGAAAAGATCCAAGAAAGCAAGAATCCAGCTGATAGGTTGACAAAGACAGTAGCCATTGAAAAACCGAAGTCGTGTTCAGCTTTAGTTAATCTACGAGAGTAACAAAATGAGACAGATTTGCTGCATGAATCAAGGTGCGAAAACAGTTGAAACGAGTCTTCAAGTGGGAGATTGATAGACTCATTAACGAAAGCTGAAGAAGTTTTCGAATTTGAAAAGACGGTGAAGGTGGCGATGATGATTAGAGCGTGAAGATGATACAAGTGTTAGACTCATTAAAAAGAGCTTGAGTTAATTTGAAAAGACAGTGTAATTTACTGATTCATAAATTACAAATTAAGGATTGTAAACGTTTTTTTCTTCTTTTTGTGTTAAAGTCTCTACAAAACCAATAGCTTGGTTCACTATGTCTTTCTAATAAAATCGATTTGTAGCAGGTCCGGAGGCGTAGACATATGTTGCTGAAATCTGTTAACAATTTTGTGTTTTATTTCACTTTTCTTTTTGTGTTTCTTTTTTCTTTTGATCTAATTGTAAGAAAATTGTGTATTTTCCCAAAACCCATTTTTTCCTCAAACTAGTTTAGAAGCGATTTGCTATGAAAATAATGTATTTTCTCCACAAATACTATCAGATCACCAGGCTCAGAGGGAACGCGATGTTGGAGGGTGATGTGGGTGAAATTCTCAAATGCCGAACATGATGTATCAGAACCCGGGAGCCATACTCAAGGTGTTTGATATGCCCTATAGATGGAGTGATCATGGCTCACCAAGCAGATGGCTTGATCAAAGAGCGGCGTAGTGTCATCTATATATGGAGTGTTCGATGGCTCATTAAGTAGGAGGCTTATTCAAGGAGTGTCACACTATCATTTATAGATGAAGTTCCAGATAGCTCATCAAGCAGAAGGCTTGATTAAGGAGCGTTGCAGTGTCATATATAGATGGAGTTCCTGATGGATCATCAAGTAGGAAGTTTGGTCAATGAGCGATACAGTATCATCTACAGATGAAGTATCTGATGGATCATCAAGTAGGAGGCTTGATCAAGAAAAGTGGCAAAATTCCACCTGATAGTGCTCTAGAAGACCTGACTAGAGTAGCCGGATGGAAGTCGATTGAGAAGAGGCTAGAGTGGTACTTTGTTATAGAGGAAGATTGTTAGGTGCGACCAAAATCTCACATCCCACATCGGTTAAGTATGGGAAGAAATATCAGTATATAAGTTAAGAATATTTCTCCATTAGTGTGAGGCCTTTTAGAAGTAGACCAAAAGCCAAGATCGTGCGGACTAATGGGCCCAACGCGGAAAATATGACACTAGTGTGAAGACAAAATTATTAAAGGTCAGTTAAAGGCCTCATACTAGTTGAGGTGAGTTCACAATTATATACACTATATTAGTTTCAATCTTAGCAATATCGGATTGAGGTTCCTCTATGGGATGAAGTTTATTCTTCACAATTTGATAGCGTATGTATTGTGTATATATTACATCCCATTTAAAATAAGGGTGACTTACCTATGAGTTATAAAATGTATTGGTATCCACTAATCCTACAATTACGGATGGTATTTACTAATATATTTGGTCCAAATAGAAAATGACACATTTATCCTATCCAATTCCAACGCTCCGTCTCTTACCTCTTCTCTATCGACAATCTCTAAAATCTTAAGAAAACTCGAGATCATATTTTTCACTCCACTGTTTGCAAGTTTCCAAATATGAATTTCACCGGTGAGTATTTGTTGAAGCTTCACTCTGTTTTTATTGATTTTTGAATTCGCGTAGTTTTTTTGTTGCCAGATTGTGGTGGCTTCTTTTGCAGCTCGACTTCGATTATTTCCGATTGGAGCTCTTTGTGTTTTGATGATGAGATTTATGATGTCGTTGTTATTTGCAGTGGACATTTCACTGAGCATCATGTTGCGCTTGATATCCTTGGTAATTTTCTTGTTGTTGGCAAGGGGATTGTCTTGAAATCAACCCACACAAACAAATTTCCATTTTTATATACATCAATTATTATATGACTTCAAACTTTGTTTTGCAGGAATCAATTCATGGCTAGGGAGCCAGATGCGCAGTTACATTTATCGAGTTCTTGATCATTTCAAAGACCATGTACAATTGTTACAATATGTTTGGCATGTAAATGAACATTAATTTAGACTATTTTAGCTTGATTGGTTCCATTCTTGTAGCTAGGTTGTAGTTGGATATTCTTCAAATGCATAACTAGATATACTAAAGAAGTGATAACATTTGGCTTCATTTTATGGTAAAAACATTCGTCCATTGTAGAATGGAAGACATTAAACTAGAGTAGTTAGAATCTAATTACAAAAAAAGATAATATTTGTTGTATATTAATGCAGATTAAATTTTCTTGCGAAAATGGATCACTTTTCCTAATGTATTTCTATATTGCAATGGGTATTCTTTTATTTATCTATCTTTTTTGAATTGTTCTAGCATTAAAAATGCTACTTGGATAAAATAGTTGTGTTACAAATTGAAAAATGACTCTCTTGTTTTGTGAAATGTGAAAATCACTTTCTTTGTTTCTCTCCTATATTGCACTTAGTATGCTTCTATTTATCTATTTTATTTCAAGTTTTCTAGGATTAAGGAAATGCTACTTGGATAAAATAGTCGTGTTACAAATCAAAATGTTATACATCGATCGTTCTACTTATGATAAGGCATATAAACCAAGTGTGAATAAAGCATGGAATTTATATCTTAATGTAATAAGAAACAATTACCTTAATATAATATCAAACTACATAAACATAACAATAAGAGTCCTAAGTATTCTAACACGTCAGTACTTGAATTACCAATATATTTTGTTGTTTTTCTCATTGAAAGGTCAACTATCACTTCCAGTTTCTTGAAACCAAATGTTATGTGACCGTCAATATCGACCGAGTGGGGCCTTCTAACCATTCTTTGCACCATGGCTTTCTATTTTTGGCTTAGATTGAAAGGTAGGTCTAAATATATAATTTCATTCAAAATGTTTAGTCGAGGCAGTGATCGTCTCTGTATGGATATATAATAATTACTATTTTTTATTTAATTGTATCTAGGTTTGTCATTTCCTAATGTTCGAATATCAAAGTAAGTGGATTGTGGGTATTTTCTCTGATCAGACTTCAGAAGAAGATATGATCGACGGTATTAAATACTTATACTCCTCACTTGAGACTGTTAAAATTCCTAAAAGATACACACATGAAATGGGTGATTTTTATGTAATTTTTTTTCTTTTAACAAACATGCATGACATTTTTGTACTAGTATTGGAATGATCTCGTGACTAATATGACGAAGTAGGAATTAAATGAAGGTCAAAGATCCATTTGATTATGTTAGAGGACATTTATTTTGGCATATTTTTTTGTATATTTACTTCTAGCTAACTTAGTTTTCTATTAATCTTAGTGATTTCAATTTTTGGAAGGGTATAAGTTTGTTCATTTTGGTGTCTTAATTCAGATTCTAAAGAAAGTGTAGTATGAGATACCAAACATGTGTTTTGGGTCAGGTTTAGAGGGTCAGACGTAAACATCATTTTGTTTGTGAAAAAATGGACAGGTTAGGCTTAATTCTTGATACATTAAGTATAGATAATTATAATAATTTGCGTTCCTTATAAATCCTAATGTGTCTCATACAATCTTTGGAGTTTCAGCATGTCTGATGCAATACATACGATACTCAACTTTTTAATGTTTTATGCTGAGGACATGATGTAATTACACTTGTTAAGTTATACATTTAATATTTTCTACATTCTGTTATAGTTAGAGTACAACAATTGGCTTATTGTCCAATGTCGGATTCCAGGATTCGGGATCCCATGATTTGAAGAATGGAGAAAACATATGTGTTATGCCGTTGGAAAAACCTGAAAACTCCTAACAAATTCGTACAATGAAGAATGTGAAGATCAAAATTTGATTTTACAAGCTCAAGAAGACTTTTCTCAATGTACATCAAATATGGGAAGATCAACACTTGATTTTACACTCCGTATACAAACTCAATAGTTAATACAAATTAGGACTGAAAGATGATTTCATTCCTAATTTGAAGCAAAGCTTTTTCAACTCGGATTCGACTTTTTGTGTGCTGAAACATAAGCTCATAAAAGCCTAATCATGAGAAACTTAGGTTATTATTCTTGTTATTTTTATTCCTGATAATACTACTAATATCATTCATAATGATACTGCTAATGTCGATCTTGATAATACTGCTAATATCATTCATGGCTATTAATCGTGTTATTTTTATTCATGATAATACTATTAATATCGATCCTGATAATATTGCTAATATCATTCATGTTATTTTTATTCATGATAATAATCTGCTAATATCATTCATGTTATTTCTATTCGTGTTAATATTATTCATGTTATCCTATTAATATTATGCATGCTAATTTTATTCATGCTGGTAATATTATTCATGTTACTATATGTAAATAAGAATAGATCCATAGTTATCGAAATTCGGTAAATTATCATAAGTAACATATCCAACAACTTTTTTCGCACACTAACTTCGGTATCCTTAAATATTATGTTGTGGTGGACTGATACCGTTTTCATTCTGAATCTCCTCAAACTTTTAATTTCCTGATATAAAAAACCCCTTTATAGTTATTTTTTTCCATCTGAAAAAGTTCACTGTAACGTCAGAATGTGAATCAGATAACTTTACAAAATAATGGAAACATAAAAGAAAAATGTAAACTTAATTTTGTTGACATTAATTCAAAGAGTAGAACCTTATTGACTTCATCGTATCCTCCAATCCCAAGCTTGTAACAATCCCAAAATTTCTCAGTATTTTTCTCACTGTAGTACGTTGGAAATAATAGTGAAACGTTATCTGAATAAACCAGGCTCTCTTTTCAAGCATTCATTATTTATTCTCTTAAAGATCCAAATAAATATCAATATGATAATTAAAAATTTCATCCATTTGAGTTTCATAAGAAAACACAGACCAATGTTTTTTTACAGAATTTACGGAAATTTACCGCATCAACAAACCTGGTCGCAAGTCATTCAAACAATTTATTCTCATCGTATTTTATGGTTCAAGCCAGGTAGTGCAACATTACTTAGATAATCATTAGTTAAATATTTAGAATTTCTTACAAGTACTGGAGTCGAAATATCTTGTTTAGTGTTTTAAAAAACAAGGAATCCTTTCGTCTTCTCGCTTGGCCTTCGTTGATATTGTCATGAAGATAAACACCTGACATGAATTCAAACGTATTAACATAATGGAACAGACTAAATCTCATTAAAATACTCTCAAAGTGTTAGATCAGCTTACCCTTATATCCAAACACACCCTTATAGGCAAATTTTCTCAAGGGTTACCCAAAAGAAAATTGCTTAACCAATTCTTGGATTTGCTGAAATTTAAAGAAGAATATAACTAATCTCTTTGGGAATCCAGAAATGTTCTATTTGAATTTAGTTTAAAGGAAGATATATGCAAAATATGGTCTAGGAATGTATGAACCAATTGGTGATGCATCAATGAGGCTGTTAACGTGGAAATCTGATTTCAATTTATGAAAATGCTTCGACACCTGTATGGATTAGAATAGAGAGAATTCATGAGTACCTCTACAATGAAAGCATGATTAAAGAAATAGTGGCATTTATTGGGGACCATTTAAAGATTATAGTATCAGATAAAAACAGAGCTTACCATAACACATGTTATGTTTGGATTGAAATGGATGTTTCTAACAATATTGAACACCATATATAGGTTGGATTTGGTGATAACCAGAGATGCTAGCTAACAATCAGCTATAAACATTTAACAAGTATTACACAATTTTTTCCACCTGGGTCATAGTCAAGATATGTGTAAGAAAGAAACTACCAAATTTCAATCTAAGGGATAATTGTCTAAAGTTGAGATTGAAGGTAAAAAAATGATCCTTAAAGAAACATTATCTCTGAATCTACTAAAACTTACAAAGATAAAATTTATCACCCCAAATTCAAATCTGTGATTATCAAACCAGATCAAAGAACGAAGGAGAAAACTACCAACATATATTCTAGAGAGCATCTATTATCCGACAAGAATCCAGCTACACAAAAGAATTAAGAAATAATAGATAACTCTGCCATTAATATTCAACATGATACTCATAATCAAGACATCAAATCACTAGAAGAAGAGGAAATAATATAACAATCCTGATGAGTCCGAATTCAGCATGCTCCCCGGACACGGACAGATCAGTCCAAGGCCTCTGGACCGGACAGATCGGACAGGTCACATGGACCGGACAGATTACTTTGAACACTATGACTATAGGACTGTTCGAACTATGACAAAAGTACTAAAAAACCTAAACACTTCTTGACTAAGCTACTTGCTCTCCTACTTAGAGCTCATGGGTCTTTGAACACGACCCAGGTCCATTAAACATGACCCTGAAAGCCCATAAGGGCCCAAACATCAGGGTATAAATACCCAACCACCTGCATTAACTATAGGTAATGAAAATTAACTGCTACCAAGCTGCTTAATTATCTTTATACTCTCTACTTTAAACTCTTAACACCCACATACTTCCTTAAAACACCAACTGAAATTACTAGCCTACCCTCAGGCGATTATTATCCACACCAAATTGGCGACCATAGTGGGAGACGAAGGTGCCTGAATCAAGCATTCAAAACCAGCTAAGAAAATATGTCCGAATGAATCCGGACAATCCAGAGCTACCACCGGCTTTGCTCGAAATGGTGGAAGAGAACGATGAATACACTGTCGAAGAGCGTGATAGGCTAAAGTGTGAAATAGAAGCTCTGAGGGCAGAGAAGGCCAAGATGGGCGTGAAAGAAAAATCCAAAGCATCGGTTGCTCATCACACCGATAACCCCAGAGAGCATGAGTCTTCGAAAACTCATGTGAGCACCAAAAAGACTCATGCCAGTTCTAAAAAGTCTCACCGATCTAAGCCTGTAGAGAGTTCCGACTCAAGCTCAGAATCTTCTGATAGCTCTTCGGACAGCGAGGGAGTTGAAAAATCCTTGTCCTCTAGCAGCGATGAGGGTCGAACCAGAAAAAATCAAAAGCAGGTTAAAAAATATTCAAGAAAAAGAGATATACATGGAAGAATGAAAAGGCATATTGGCAATGGGTCATCTCATAACCGGAGGCATGTGGACAAGATGCTGATGGATCCCTTTGCTTTCCACGATGAACTAGGTATCTTTGCAACTCCCAATGAGGATACTGTGTTCAGTCGTGGAAGGAATTGGAGGCAATCTCCATTGTCTTCTAAAATTATGTCCGGAAACCTCCCCAAGAGGTTTGACAGCACCAAAATAGAGAAGTACGATGGCAGTACTGATCCGGACAACCATCTGGAGCAATTTAAAAAATTCATGATGAACTTTGACGACGATGATAAACTACTTTGTAGGGAATTCTCCCAATCTTTTATGGGGAGTCCTCTGAAATGGTACAACAGCCTGCCTCAGGGTTGTATTAAAGATTTGGATAAGTTTTGGGTGGCCTTTCGAAGGCAGCTCGTAGGGAGTAAAGAGCTGAAGGGAAATGGAGACACAATAATCCATTGTGCCCAGGAGCCAAATGAGTCCTTGAAAGAATACATAAGCCGTTTTGTGAACACAAAGAATGGGTTGGCTGATTGCTTCAAACAGGTAGCAATAGCATCCCTGAGACACAGTTTGAACCCAGGCAATCTAGCTGATTCAGTGACCAGAAAGAAGGCCATAACATGGGGAGGGTTGCTGAATCAGGTTGGCAAACAAATAAACGTTGATGAAACAAAGAAAACCAGGGTGCACAGGCAGGTGAGGTCTACCCCAGTAACACCAAGTCCCAATCAAAATCAGTTCGGGAACAAAGCAAGAGAAACCGGACAGGGGCATGGTAGGGCAAAAGCTTAGTCTCAGCCAGCTGCTCTTGCTCAAAGTCAGCAATCCAGAAACAAAAGAGGGCCATGGGTCCAACCGGAGTGGTTTGCAGAGCTAAAAGAAAGTGTGGCCACCGTTTTTGATAAAACAAAGGATGAGGTGCATTACCGGAGACCGGCAACGCTGCAGTCTCCCAGAGAGCACTGCAACAACTCTTTTTGCCAATATCACAATGATATTGGTCATACCACCGATGACTGCATAGCATTGAAGCAAGAAGTTCAAAACTTGATTGAAAGGGGGAAGCTGGGAGCTTACGTTAAAAGAAGAGGAGGCAACAAGCCTGACAACGCTCACCGGGTTGGTCCAAGTAATGTTGCTCCGGAGGGGGTCCTGGTTATAGTTGAAAGGTTTGACGTGGAATCTGAATACTTGGATCCTGATCCAACTCGAAACAGAGTGGGTGCTATAGAGGAAGGTTCTAGATCGGTCTCCGGGCTCATTAAGTTTTTTGAGTCGCTTACAATTTTCGGAGGGGACACTATGACAACTCCTACTGCTTCTTCGAGGAAGAGGCATGTTCATACTTTAGCCTCCCAGCTAGAAGGAGGCATGACATCCTATCAGTCACCAAACTCATTTCCCTTCATTGTGTTTGATGAAGATGATTTAAGAAACATTGCTGGCCCTCATGAGGATGTTGTTGTCATAGGAGCATCTATAGGGGGCAATGACATAAGAAGAATCCTGGTGGATACTGGAAGCTCAGCCAATATCCTTTTCCTAACCACTTACAAGAAAATGAAAAATCCAGCTGTAATTCAGAATTCGGACAGGTCAATCGTAGGCTTCACAGGCAGCTCAGCAGATGTGATCGGAGAGTTCGAAGAAGAGGTGTTATTGAGCAAGGGCCCTTTCAAGAAAATTGTAAGAATACTCTTTATTGTGGTGGTTTGTCCCACTTGCTACAATGCTATTCTGTGGAGGTCTTGGCTCTCTAGGATGCATGCAGTGGCTTCAACAGTCCACCAATGCTTGAAGTATGCTGTTCAAGGGCAGGTTGGAGTTGTCCGGAGCAGCCAAAAGATTGCAAGAGAATGTTATGCCACTGCCTTGGCTCCTCGAACGCTGGGGGCAGTCTGTATCAATGAACAATAGCAGTTTGAGGCCCTTTCTGGGGGTGAGGGTGAAATTGATGACCCCAGGGAGACCCCCGGAGTGTTGATACCAGTTGAAGAGGTGGAAACACACTGTTTGGAAGATGGGAAAAGTGTCAGGATAGGGTCTAAAATGCCACCTATGTTGATGAATGAAATGTTAAAGTTTTTAAAGAACCATCAGCACGTTTTTGCTTGGTGCAATGCTGATGTTACTGGAGTCCCATCAGAAGTGATATCACATCAACTATCAGTCGGGAGAGACGTAGCACCAGTAGTTCAAGAAAGAAGAGCTTTTTCCAAAGAAAAAGCTGATGTCATTGTGCAAGAGGTTGACAGGCTCACAAAGATGGGGCATATCAAGGAGTCTCAATACCCTTTGTGGACAGCCAATCCTGTCTTAGTGAAAAAGAAGAATGGCAAGTGGCGCATATGCATTGATTTCACAGATCTCAATAGAGCTTGCCCAAAAGACTTGTATCCGGTCCCCCAGATTGATCAGTTAGTAGACTCTACTTCTGGGAACAAGCTGCTTTCCTTTATGGATGCTTTCTTCGGATACAATCAGATTCAAGTAGATCCAAAAGATCAAGAGCATACCACATTTGTCACTTATAGAGGTCTTCATTGCTACAAAGTAATGCCATTTGGTTTGAAAAACGCTGGGGCTACTTATCAGAGGTTAGTCAACAAGGCATTTGCTGATCAAATTGGAAGAAATATGGAAGTGTACATTGATGACATGATGGTGAAGAGCGCACATGAGCAGTTGCACTTGTCCGATCTCCAAGAAACTTTTGCCAACTTGGTAAAGGTGAATTTGAAGTTAAACCCTAAAAAATGTGTGTTTGGAGTGCAGTCCGGGAAGTTTCTAGGCTATATCATAAGTGAGCATGGAATACAGCCTGATCCGGACCAGCTAAATGCTCTTTTCCAAATGGAACCTCCTCGGAACATTAAAGAAGTACAACGGTTAACGGGGAGGTTAGCTGCCTTAAACAGATTTATCTCAAGGTCTTCGGACAGGTGTGCTTCTTTCTTTCAAACTTTGAAGGGTGCAAAGGGCTTTGATTGGACCCCGCAATGTGATGAGGCTTTCAATGAGATCAAGAAACACCTGTCCTCCCCCAAAACTTTGTTCAAGCCAGTCGATGGGGAGACTCTCTTTGTATATTTGGCAGTTTCAAGTTGTGCCATCAGTGCTGTGCTGGTAAGAGAGGTCGATAGTCATCCCTATCCAGTGTACTACATCAGCAAAAGCTTGATAGATGCAGAAAAGCGTTACTTAAAACTTGAAAAATTGGCATTAGCCCTGGTGATAGCTGCAAGGAAGATGAGGCCTTATTTCCAGGCTCATCCTATCATCGTCCGGACCTCTTTTCCTCTAAAGAATATCCTTCAAAAAGCAGACATTTCGAGCAGAATGACTAAGTGGTTAGTAGAGTTGGGGGACTTTGACATAGACTTTGCTCCCCGAACAGCAGTCAAAGCCCAAGCTGTGGCTGATTTTCTGGTTGAATTCCACTCCGACAGGGATTCAGAGCAAGCTACTGATATAAAAGATAAAAAAGTATGGGTCGTCCGAACAGATGGTGGATCTAGCACAATGGTATGTGGTGCAGGAGTATGTTTAACTTCCCCGTATGGAGATAAGATGTACCAGGCTATTTGTTTTGCTTTCAGGGCATCTAATAACGAGTCCGAATACAAAACAGCTATAGCTGGGTTAAAGTTAGCCCACATTTGTGGGGCCAAGAGGGTCAAGCTGTTAAGTGACTTCCAACTACTTATCCACCATGCCCAAGGCCAATCTGAGGCTAAGAACGAGCAACTTGTGAAGTATTTACTCCTCCTAAAAAATGAAGCGCTTAAGTTTAAAAGTGTTGTCTATGAACACATTCCCCGGACAGAAAATGAGCTAGCAGACTCATTGGCAACCATAGCATATACGGACTCATATCTATGGATCCATGTGCTCGAAAGCCCCTCTATTCAACTTAGTAAGGGTAAATAAGAGGAAATTTTTGAAATACAAGTGAAACAGCCTCAAGACTGGAGGTTTCCTCTCCTACAATATCTCTCCGATGGTGTCATGCCTCCAGATAAATCACTAGCCAGAACATTGAAACACAGGGCTCGTGGTTTCATCATATTGAGAGAAGTGTTATACAAGAAATCTTAAAGTAAACCCCTCCTGCGCTGTTTGGGGGATGAAGAATCACAAATGGTCCTCTCCGAATTGCATGATGGTGAGGGATCAGCCCATTATGGGTTTAGAGCTTTAACAAGAAGAGTTTTACTCTCCGGTTACTATTGGCCATCAATCATGAAAGATGCTAAGGAATTGGTGAGGAGGTGTGACCCATGCCAGAGGTACAACAATGAAATTCATGTACCAGCCATTCCTTTAGAATCAATTTCTGAGCCTATTCCTTTTGCTCGACGGGGATTGGATTTAGTGGGGCCTCTCCCTGTGGCGTCCGGAGGGCGCAAAACTATAATTGTGGCCATAGACTACTTCTCGAAGTGGATAGAAGTAGCCCCCCTAGCAGGGACAACATCAAAAGCTGTTATAAAATTCATTATGTCCAACATATGTTGCAGATTTGGTGTCCCACAGAAAATAACAACGGACAATGGGCCACAGTTTGACAATAGAGAAATGGAGAGCTTCTGTGCCTCGAGGGGTATACAGCATTGTTTTTCTTCACCTTTCCACCCACAAGCAAATGAGCAAGTTGAAGTGGCTAATAGAACTATACTGTCCGTCTTAAAGAAGAATTTGGAAGGGGTTGTTGGGAAGTGGCCTAGTTATTTACAAGAGGTCTTGTGGGCCTACCGGATAACACCTGGGGCTGCAACACAAGAATCACCCTTTGCCTTGGTCTATGGGATGGATGCAGTAGATCCCATAGAAGCAACTCTCCCCTCTTTTCGTGTTCACAACTTCTCTGAACATGCTAATGAGGTGGCGATTAGAGGTCAACTTGATTTGATAGAAGAAAGACGAGTTAAAGCTCACCTTAGAGTTGCACATTATCAAGGTTTGATGAGAAGCAGGTTTGCTTCTAAAGTTAAAAGAAGATATTTCCAACCTGGGGACAAAGTATTAAGGAAGGTCTTCTTACACACTAAAGAAAAGCTCTTCGGAAAGCTGGCCCCAACTTGGGAGGGTCCGTATATCGTTGTTGAAAGAATTAAGCCTGGAACTTATTGGTTGGAAGACAAAGATGACAGAGTTCTAACACATCCTTGGAATATCGAGCATCTCCGGATGTACTTGGAATAGCACTTGTATAAATATTTACTTGTTTAAACATCCATGTAAATATTTGGGGGCATACTCTTTCCTTCCCGGTGGCACGGAGAGGTTTTAATGAGGTGTCCGGGCTGTTAAATAAAATTCGATGCCTTCTTAAAAATTTTCTAAGTGTTTTTTAAAGTTTTGTCCCTTGTCATACTATCCGGACTGAAATATCTAAGGGCTATTTAAACTCTAGCCGGAGAATTTAAACACTCTCACAATGCAACAACTAAAGGCTACTTAAAATCTGGCTATCAAAATTAAAATGAACAATGAAAGAAGATAATGGTTGCACAAAACAGAGATATTCATGGAATGAAATAACTTAAACTTGCCTTGGCCTTCCAAGGACTTTTAAATAGTCAAGATACAACACAAAAAACCTGTCCGGTCTAGCACCGGACACCATTACAAAAAAGAGTGCCTTGGCCTTCCAAGGACTTTAGTCTGAATAAAAAATAAATAAAGTAAATCATAAGTTAAGGTTGAGCCTTTGAAGATGGCTCACCTTCATACACTTTCTTGCCTTTGGAGTCGCTTTTCCCTTCGTCTACCTTCTTGCCTTTGGGATCGTCTTTCTCTTCATCTGGGCTCTCCCCGGTATGCTCTTCATCGTCGGATGAGGACGCACTGGAGCCTCCATCCTGATCCTCTTCGGCCATTGTATGATATGGAAGGTCATCATCGTCTACATAACGCCACAAGTCTCCTAGGTTCCTCTTCGGATATTTCTCATGAAAGAGTAGAACCATGTCAGACCTCACCTTCTCAATCAATAGCTCTTCGCTTTTAATCATCTGGTTGGCATAGGCATTGATCCTGGCTTGGATCGTAGCCTCTTGATCCCTTAACAAAGTGGTTTTCTCCTCGGCAGCCTTGGATGCTGTATTCTCAAGAGCAATCTTGTCATTAGTTAGGTTGGTGATAATCTTGTCCTTTGCCTTGGTCTCTTCTTTTGAGGCAGTAAGATCTTTCTCCACTCCGGACAGCTTTTCCCGGAGGTCTCTGATGGTATCCTCTAGAGTAGCAACTTTTGTGTTGCTTTCCTCCTGATTCTTCTTCAACTCCTCAGGCGATTATTCTTCTTGGCTGCCCGGTCTGCCCCTTCACTCCCCTACTTGCGGTTCCTCTTGGAAGCCCTTGGAGATTTTGGGAGGTCTGCTTCCTGCCTTTCGGACTCTTACTCCACTACCTGTAAAAGAGCAGCATCGATTTGGCTCTGAGCCGGCCCCTCCGGGTCTGTTTGAGCATCCTTCTCAGCATCAGCAGGATTAGCATTGCTCACCACCTTTTTGCCTTTCTTCTTGCCCTTCATTTTGCTTGGGGCTTTGGCCCGGCCTGGCAGAAAGAGTGTCCCATCTGCTTCATCGGACCTCTTAAGCACTGTGTCCGGAGAAGGTTGGGTGGTGAGCATCTCCCAAGTCAGGTCTCTCCGACCTGTGGTGTTCCACAGGTCAGACCTTGCCAGATTTCCACTAGTGAAGGCATTGTGGATTTGGTTCCCCCAGTTCTCTGCAGCCCAGGCATTGATTTTGCCCAAGTGACCTGTCCGGCCTTCAAGTAATCACCGAACTGCTTAGGCAGTTCTGTTAAGACAAAAGAAAGACCAATTAATTTAAAACCAACTTTAAGAACGAAGAAGTAGACAAGGATTTAAAATGGGAGACTTTCGATCACTCCTCCACCTGCTTCTGAGGAGGCTTGGGTTCTCTCCGGACTTGATCTTCTTTCCGTTTTCCCAAGCGCCACTGACGAACAAAAACTGGCTCCTCCATTTACTTTCAGACTCTAATAGATCATTAACAACTTTGAAACTGTCCCCCATATTGAAGTGGTAGAAGGGGAATTGGTGATGTTTGCAAAGATTAGCCACTGCAGCAAACTCTTCCATAGGAAGAGGGATCCCAGACAACCTTGATGCCATGATGCATGACATCAGAGTATACCAAGCGTTGGGGCTCAGCTGGCTCGGACAGAGTTTGATCAGATGAAAATATCTGACAATCTCTGGGTCTAATGGGAATCTGAGTCCCCAATTAAGTAGCTCCGTGATCTATGGGAATCCTTATCTTCACATTTTCTGGGATCCCCCATTTTGTGCGAATTCGACCTAGTTCAGCCGTATGGATGAAAGCATACTTGGTATTCTGTAAGGCCAAGAGATATTTAAGTTCGACCCTATGAAAACAAGGCCCTACTTTCCCTTCGAGACACTCCGGCAGCTCCGGATGCCTCAAGCACAATTTTTCTTTGCCCTTATCTTTTTTGGCAGCAGCAGTGTTACTAGTCTGACCGGATGGCTCAGACTCAAAAGGGACTTGTTCAACAGAATCCTCCATTCTTTCCTCCATGATCGTAGGAGGAATATCAGTGGCAGTGGCCCGGGGAGAATTCAAACTTGGCTCAGCCTGGCTTCCAGACTGCTGGTTTTCTGTGTTTTCTTGACTTCTAGTCTCAGGCTGGGGCTCAGAGGCAGAAGTCTCTCTTTGGAGTGCTGGGCTGCTAGCCTCCGGACCGGGTGGTCTTTCCCGGGGAGCTCTGATAGGCACTCCAGACCCAAAACTGCTATTTTTTGCCCCCGATTTTGAGGGAGTGTTCTTAGAGGCTTGCCCCTTAACCAGCCGACCTTTTCTTTGATCGACTAACTTCTCCGGGGAGTTCTCTATATCTAATCCCATCGCTATGAAGGGTGAGGGTTTTTTGAAGCTAGGGTGCAGTTACTCCTGGTTCAACGATGGATTCTGATTCCTGAACAGAGGAACCAGAGATGATGGGAGAAAGGCTAGGTTGGAATAACTTTCTAGGCTTAGTGCCTTTGGAGGAAGAAGATCCTCGATCTGACTCTGCAGCAGAGGCGATTGGTCTGTCAACAGGCGAAGTAGGTAACCCTGCTACGATTCGTCTTTCCTTCTCGACTTTTTGTGTCTTCTCCAACTCAGAGAGGTTGAGCCACCCGCCTTTGATCAAAGCAGTCCTTGCTGTAAACATAAAATATCAAGTAAATCTTTGCTTTAGAGAGAGAAAGCTCTAAGAAAATATGCAGAGTAAAAATGAAAGAGATAGTAAAACAGTAGCAAGTGAGTCTGAATTTATAGTAAATCTGAAAAAGCAGTTGATTCCTAGGAGAATTCGAAAAGTTTAGCAATGATTAAAATACGGCGCTGATGTCATCATATTATTTTTAAAATACGGCGCTTTTCGAAGAAGGTGGGTTCGAAATTCAAGGTGAAAAAACGGCTAAAGCAACCAGTCAGAGTGTGACACGTGTCCCACGAACTCTGGCAAAAACCGTTTTGAATTCGTGAAGCTTTATCTGTCCGGGAAAACCCATAGACCTGTCCGGATTGAAAACTACTTCTAATGTCGGACTGTTTTTCAGGTCTCTGACAAGAATACTTGCTCAAACACCTAAAAAAGGGGCTCCTGATGAGTCCGAATTCAGCATGCTCCCCGGACACGGACAGATCAGTCCAAGGCCTCCGGACCGGACAGATCGGACAGGTCACATGGACCGGACAGATTACTTTGAACACTATGACTATAGGACTGTTCGAACTATGACAAAAGTACTAAAAAACCTAAACACTTCTTGACTAAGCTAATTGCTCTCCTACTTAGAGCTCATGGGTCTTTGAACACGACCCGGGTCCATTAAACATGACCCGAAAGCCCATAAGGGCCCAAACATCATGGTATAAATACCCAACCACCTGTATTAACTATAGGTAATGAAAATTAAATGCTACCAAGCTGCTTAATTATCTCTCTACTCTCTACTTTAAACTCTTAACACCCACATACTTCCTTAAAACACCAACTGAAATTACTAGCCTACCCTCAGGCGATTATTATCCACACCAAATCCAACCTTTAAAATAGGGCTACAATCTATCAACTTCTCAAGATTATGAAATTTTTTTATCTTTGTCAATGTCATTCCTAACCAGAATAAACATATGAAGCTTACCTATTTCTCTTAAAATTAAAACCAAAGACACTCACCCATGATTCCATGAAGTTCTCAACAGAAAACTTAAGGATCATAGAAGAAATCCGACAATATTATAAGCAAATCCTTGAGATACTCAAAGACCAGCAAACCATCTACCTCTCTTCCTAATGATGATAAAAATGCTTAGCTAAAATATCAAAGGAACAAAAAATAATCATCCATTAAAAGACTTAAATCTATCATACTAAAAAAATATATCAAGTTATTAACAATTCAAGAGCCTTTAGTTAGCATCGATAATTTAGAAAGAATTACTACCATGATTAGTTTCAAGAATTACACTACAAACACTTCCACGAAAATATGATTTTTTTGGAGTGATGATTTTACTATTAACACTCTGCTTGATCATTCTCAATGTTTACATTTAGAAATTTCATATTATGGATTAGATAAAAGAATTTTACTTACTAATGTGTATACAAAATGTTAGAGACATAACATGAGAGAGCTTTGGAATCATCTCATGAATATATCAACTAGTTCTACTGAATGGCTAATCATTGGAGATTTCAATGTTATTTCTATAGCAGATGAGCAATTAGGATGTTCAACATTTTGTCATAACAGCATAGAAGATTTCAATAATGTTATCAAGGACTTCCATTTGGAGGAGGTTGTTTTTGCTGGATCCAACTTGGACCAACAAATCCAAGTGGAAGAGATTAGCCAAAGACCTCTATAACTCTGTATGGTCCAGCTTCTTCAATGATACTCAGGTTCTTCACATGGCCAGAACATGTTCTGACCATGCTCCTTTATGTGTGACAATTGCTACTACTAACTTAAATATTAAAAAAGATTCAAGTTCTAAACATGTTGATTCTAGACGGTTATCTACTTTACATATTTTGGCAAAAGTTAAGAAGACTTAAAGAAGGCCTAAAGGTTTGGAATAAAATTTCTTTGGTAATGTATTTTATATAGTTCATGGGCTTGAAGAAGAAGTCAAGAAATTGGAGATTAAGCTCACTCTAACTAACAATGCTGAAACTACGTCTGAATTAGCTAAAGCTAATGCCATTTTCCTTTAAGCACTGAGAATGAAAGAATCTTATTGGCAGCAAAAATGCTATTGTAGCTGGCTGAAAGATAGAGATAAAAAACTAAAACCTATAATTCCTATGTCTCTAAAGAAAGAAAAAAGAACTCAATCAAAATTATTAAAGATTGAGAGAACTGGCTTCTAGACAAAGCTATTGGGAATTCTGCTGAAGTTTACTTTAAAGACATCCTTACTAATCAACCTTATACTAATATCGGAGATGAAGCCAACAAAATGTTGGGCAATAAGTTGACTACCAATGAAGATAATGTCTTACTGTTGTTTCCTTTCCTTGAAAAAATAGAGATCTTTGACATCATCAATAACATGAATCCCTCAAGTGCATCATGAGTAGATGGTTTAAACAACTTCTTTTTCAAAACCTCTAAAATATAATCAAAAAATATATGTGCCATGTTATGTCCTCCTTCTTGCTTGGCCATAATATTCCCCAAGGAATCATGGCCACAGGTTTTTGCTTAATTCCTAAGTCTATCAACCCTATTAATTGGAAGAATTTTAGACCTATTAGCTTGTGTACTTTACTAAATAGAATCATGCCTAAGATTATCAACAATAGGCTCTCTAATATTCTACCGAAAATTATCTTTAAAGCTCAATGTGTATATGTGAAAGATAAATCAATCCATGATAATATTATTATTGCTAAAGAGATAGTCTATGACCTTAATATAAAACCTAAATCTTGTAACATAAGGATTCAACTAGACATGTCCGGAACATTCGACAAAATGTTTTCCTTTATTGTTAAAGTGCTTTTATTGTTTGGCTTTTCTAGTAACTTTGCCAATATTATAAGCAAGCTAATTAGATCGGTTTATATCTCAATGCTGATTAATGATAAAGATATTGGCTTCTTAAAACCAAGAGAGCCCTAAGATAGAGAGATCTCATGTCTTCTAGTCTATTCATCATTGGTGAAGCCTTATCATGGGATTATCTAGTTTATTCAGTTCTAATAAATCTATGTAGTTTTCTTCTAGAAATGATTTCATTATCCCATGTCTAGCATTCACTCATGATATTCTCATTTTCGCTAAGAGTCTTCAATCTACTATTGACATTCGAAGTAGGTTTTTGCAAAACTACCAAGACGTTTATTGTCAATCCATCAACAAAGACAAGACCAAAATTATTGAGTCAAACAAATTTATTCAAAGCAGGCTATCTACTCTTATTGGCCAAACATGATTCAGTGTTGATCATCTTCTAAGTGACTATCTTGGAATCAATTTAAGCAACTACAACAAGGATAGAAACTAAAAATATATTCTTAACAAAATCAACAGTAAAATTCAGGATTGGGAAAACAAACATCTATCCTATGGTGGTAGGCTCACTCTCATGACCTCTGTTTAGATAACTATTCCTTTATATTGGATGCAAAGTTTCTACATACCCAAAAGTATTATCAATAGGCTAGAGAAGAACTTCAACAAATTTATCTGGTGATCTATTGTTAATGATCATAACATTCATTAGTCAAAGTGGTCTTTTTTGTGTAAGCCATTTGCAGAAGGTGGACGAAATATGAGGAAACTTTCTGATATTCATGAAATTTTCTTTTGTAAACTGTGGTTTATTTTCAGGGAAAATAAAATCTACTTGGCTAACATAATACACAACATTTATTGCAAGAATTCTCATCCGCTTAAATCTTATTATAACAACACTGGCTCCTTAACTTGGAAAATATTGGTTGGTATCAATGTTATTGCAGAACTAAATATAAGATGGAAACTTGTCAATGGAGAGATGGATTTCTGGCTAGACAATTGGCATGACCAGTCATTCTATATAACAAATAAGATAACAGCTGGTTTCAAACTACTAAGGTCAATACCTTATGGCTGAATAATTCCTGGGATATCAACATATTTAAGGGCTTTCTATCTTTAAATAGAATTAATCTTATCAAGAATACAAGCATCAACAACAATAAAGAAGACATCATGATATGGAAGCTATCTACAAACTACAAATTCAATATCAAAGAGATTTGGAACAATATTATACAACATCACAATCAGTCTAACATGTTCAACAAAATTTGGAAATTTATAACTCCGAGTAAGTGTTCTTTTCTTTTATAGAAAAATATTCATAACTATGTTCCTATAGACTTTATCTTACAAAAGAGACACATCAATTTAGCATCCAAACGTCAATTTTGTAACTACTATGAACACATTAATCACTTGTTCATTTCTTACAGTTATGTTTGGCACATATGACCAGGAACTGGTTATGGTCATCAGATAAGAATGTTCATGATACAAGTGTTATTTCTATCATAATATTTTGGATTATATGGAAAAATGGAAACAGAGTCATGTTAAAAAGAACATCTTGATCTTCTTGGTCTTCTATCAAATGGAGTTGTTATCATTCGCTATAGCATTGGAGAAATTGTTCATGGATCCATCAATATTTACAGTAAACTTTCTCATATTATGGTTGAATCAAGAGATTTGCTAGATCGGCTTCTTATTTGCAAAAACAGAAGATGGTTAAACGTCGACATTGAATCTAATTATTTAATTCTAGTCAATTTGATGTGTAATGGTAAATACCCTTGGCGTTTAGCTCCCCTTTTAAATTGTTGTAGAAATTTAGCCACTCTATCAATAATCATCACTCACATTTCATATACCAAAATAAAGCAATCGATTGGTTTGCCAAATAGACTCTGAAATGTAAGATGAAGCTAGAATTTATTCACCTTCAAGCTCCTACCCAACTCATGGCCATAGTTCTCTTAGAAAGCATGGGTCTTGCCTACATAAGTAGCAATAACTAACCGTTCTTAGGATATGTCCTTGTGGTCTAGTTCTAACTAAAAGTCTTGTAGCTTTTATTTACACTCTAGTTAGTAGTAATGTTTCTTGACTAGCATATTTAGTTTACAGATTCAAAATTTCTAGTAGAAAGATTGGTAGAATAATATCAGAGTCGTTCTCTGTGATGTTGTTGCTCTACTCTCCCTCAAGATGGTTGCTGCTTCCTTTTTTAGTCAAAGAGGATGTTTGGTCTCCTTGGTAAATCTCTTTGAATCATTTCATCAATCACCTATCGTTATTGCGATCTTTATCGTGTTTATCTGGAGGCTGATGTTTGATAAGCATGAATTCTCCATCTGTTATCAAAGCTTTGATGCTCTCATTATTGTTGGTTTAAATTTGGTGAAGAATTAAAGAACAGATTTAAGAAAAGTATTAGAGTGTAAGGAAATAAAGATCGAAGAAGTTTTTTAGTTTATGAAGACTTTCCTTATCATCAAACCTTTTTAGTGTTATTTCAACGCTCTTATTTTGCGCGTATTTTTTATGTCTAAAACTTGTATTCCTAATTTATTTTCCTCAATAAAAATGTTATATTTTTTTAAATAAAATTTCCATTAACTCGTCCTTTATATAAGTTTAGCATATAATTTATTTTTCCGTTGAACATTTGTAAGTCATTTATCAATTACAAGTACAAAAAAAATATATTGTTTTTTTCCCTAACTAGTCAGTAATTTTAGTAAAGTAAAATACTAACTTTTCAAGTGAATACACTATAATTAAAATTGAGAAAAACTAACTTGCAGGTTGATTTTATATTCTCAAAATCTAACACTTATTTTGAATATCATAGAATTGTAGTTCAAATTTCATGTATTTTATAAAAAAACTCTTAAAACCATTATGTTTATGATAAACTTTTAAGAGGTTAATAAAATTGTGAGAGTTTATATCGATTGTGAGATAAAAATAATAATAAAGCATAAAATTTGGTTGATTTTATTAATTAACTTAAATTTCAATTAGAGGATGATACTTTATTTGCATCCATAATTTTTATGAAGTTTAACCATTAACATAGGATAAAAAACATGACAGGTCCCTCATATTTATGAATTTTCTCACGTAATAGGTCCCCTCTGCTTCCAAAAACACAACAAAGAAGTACTTAGTTACCCAGTCTATCTTTCTTCTCATAAATGCCTTTGACTTTCCACATGAGTGTCCATGTAGGACCCTAATGTGGCAGCAGTAAAAATAATAAAAATACTTTTTACTTTCACCTAAATATAATTACCTAACTTCTAACCCATGCCCGACCAACTAACTTAATAACTCAGCCCAAGCCCAACTAACTTAATTAAAATTAGCACAACATAGAATAACTCAACTTAAAACCCGAATTTAAATGATTCAGTAACCCACAATCTCTAATTTTTTCGACTTTATATTTAACCTAATCCTAAATTGATTATGTCGTTGCCCTTTCACAATCTAACCTAAGCAAAAAACATAAAAGAGACATGGTGATTGTTAATATTAATTCATCTTCTTTAAACTTGGCTTTGATGCGACCTAAATTCACAACCTTCGGTATTCAAAAAATCTTTTTGAATATCTCTAACTGTGCATCGTTCTTACACATAATCCACTTTACGATAAACATTTCTTGCACAGACTTCTCCCCACTAATCATGATTCGGTTTCCATATAGGTTTATCTCAATTCCGATGCTCCCTCTTATAAAAACCGTATAAATAGTGAGAATAAGCTTGGTATATGTCTCTTTAGAAGATAAAAGAGGATCAAATGGATTTTTGGTTATCCAAAGATCTGTAGTTGAAAGTAGGGCATCTCTATCTATAATACGTGTGATTTTCAGTCCGACTTCGACCTTCATATCTTCCTCTACTTCTAGAATGAAAGGTTTGTTTGGTTTATATTTTTTCTTGAATTTATTTTTTTGAAACACTCTTTTGAGATAAAAAGAGGAGGTTTATTTTGCATATGAAAGAAAACTAACATATATTCGTTGCTTAAAATGTGTATATATATGTTTATATGTTTGAGATTGATTGCCTGCTTTCTCTTCATGTAAGCGATCGTTTATTCACATTTCCAAAGCATATCTATCTCATCACAATTTCAACCACGGACTAATTTTTAAAAAGATATACGATAATTAACTAGTTTATTTTTATTAACCGTTATTTTTTTATATTTTTAATGATTAATTTATGAATTTGGTTGGACTTAGAACCCCAAAAATATAAACAAACTTTAATATCAACACCTGTCAAAATACATCTATGATTCTACAATGTTTATATAAAACTGGTTTCGCAAATCTGAAACATTATCATGTCCGTGAAACACGGAAACTTCAAAACATAGGAATTGTGGGTTACTGGATTATTTAAATTCGGGTTTTAAGTTGAGTTATTTTATGTTGGGCTAATTTTAATTAAGTTAGTTGGGTTATTAAGTTAGTTGAGTCGGATATGGATTAGAAGTTAGGTTGAAAGTAATTTTATTATTTTTATTGCTGTCATATCAACGTCCTACATGGACGCTGATATGGAAAGTCAAACAAAATTTGTGCGAACAGGTTGGACGGGGTAAACAAAAATTTTGTTATTACGTTTTTAGAAACGAAAGGAATCGGTTTATCATAAAAAAAAAAAAGGATAAGGACTCATACGATAAAAATGCCAAATAGAAAACATATAATTTTTTTACCCATCAACATATATTATTATTGGGGTATATATCATCACGGTGCATATAGAAAAACTGCAGTTAGGGTATTTATGTTATTTTAACTACACTACAACGCAACGAGGTCCAATATGCTGTCTAAGTTATATTTAAAATCCACAAACAATGAAAATGAGTATAAAAGATTTCTCGCAGGATGATGTTTGCAAAAGGTTAAATTCTTTATAGGTTCTTAATTGGTCGTGGGCTGTATGTAAACGTGGCAAATGGGTCACGATAGAAATGATACGCCAGTCATGTGTGCATCGCAGTCACGCTAATAATAATATTGACATACCAATCAGGTAAATCAATTTTATATTATATTTAATAGTAAAAACATTTTTATAGACTAAATTTTATATAAATTTTATATTATAATTTTAAAATATTATAGGATATATGAATATAATTTTATTATTTGAATATTATTATTATGATTTGGTTATAAATATTATCAATGTTGTTATTATTTTAGAAATCAAAATCATATATTATAATTTTAAAATATTAGAAGTTATATGATTATAACTATTATCACATTTTAATTATTATCATAAATTTGTTATAAATATTACAAGTGTTTTTATTATTTTATGAACCAAAATCATATCTTATAATTTTAACTAATATTAATTAATATCACCAAAACCAAAACTAGTATAACTAAAAACCAATACCAAACAATATCGCAAATTAATAAATGACAAATTGAAACTAATACTGGTGTGCATTATTTTTTACTAACGGTAATTTTGTCACATGCTTTGTGGTGTTTCAAGGGTATTAAATGTGTAAATGTTTTGTAATGAGAGATTTAAGCTGCCTGGTGGTATTAAATGTTCATTACTCTCATTAATGAAAGAGGTTGAGTATTTATACCTTTAATTATGAGTCATATGGGCTTTTGAGTCAAACTTATGAAATCGGGTCGAGTTCAAAAACCCAATAGTTTATTAAGCAGATGAGTAACTAGCTTAGTCGAAAGGTGTTTAATGTTTTAATACTTTTGTCCTGTCCGGATGGTTCAGTGGGTGATTATTGTCTGAATTAACCCTGTCCGGATTCTACAATGAGAGGCGATTATTTCCGGACTCATCAGTAGCCCCTTTTTTAGGTTTTTTCGAAGGCCTTTGGCAAGATCTTGAAAATTCTCTTAGGCCCTTGTAACATTCTCCGGATTGTTTAAGTGTTCAGCTCAGGATTTAACCGGACTGAATACTTCTCAGAAGTTCAAAAGTTTTGCTATGGATTGTGGGACACGTGTCACTTTTTGATTTGCCTCACCAACCGTTTTCCTCCTAGAAAGACGCTCCCACTAATCCCAAAAAACAACCTCTTCATTCAATACCCATGACATCAGCGCCGCCTTCAATCATTACTTTTGCCTTTTCGTCTTCTCTTAGGTATTTGGTAACTCTTTTTGTCTGACTAGTATAAATTACTTCTTTTCACTGTTTTACCATCTTCATCACTCTCTCATTTCTTCATTTCAAAGCTTCCACTTCTCTTCTCAAAATTATTCTTGTGTAGGTTTATGTTCACGGCAAGAAACGCATTGGTAAAAGGTGGGTGGCTTAATCTTTCGGAGTTAGAAAAAGCGCAAAGGGTTGAGCGAGAGAGACGCATTACTGCGGGTTTTCCAGTTTCTCCAAACGATAAGCTCGAAACACCATCTTCAGAGGCTGATCGAGGTTCATCTTCTGCTAGAAGTTCCAAACCCAGGCGGTTATTTCAACCAAGTCTTTCGCCCATTTTATCAGGCTCCTCGGTTCAGGAGTCACAACCCACTTTTGAACGGGAAAAAGCCGTAACAAGCACAAAGAGACCCTCTCCATTTATAGCCATGGGGTCAGATGCTGAGAAATCCCTAGAAAATGTTAACCTTCGCCGAACAGGCCGCTTAGTAAAAGGTCAAGCTGTTGTTTCACAATCTAAGTCCCCAAAATCAGGGCCTCCTAAGTCTGGGGCCAAGGACAAAGCTACAGGATTAGGGGCATCTATCAGAGTCCCAAAGGATAAATCCTCTGGTCCGGAGGCCATTGGAACTAGCTCTCAAAATGAACCCTCCGGACCTGAGCCTCAGCCGGAAACCAGACCCTTAGGAGAGGTTAATGCTCAACCGTCCGGACAACTTACAGAGCCTGCCACCAGTACTCCCCCACCAACAAAAACTGACAAACCTTCCACGGTGATGGAAGAAGTGATGGAGGACAGCATAGAAGAAGCCTCATTTGAGCACGACGTCTCCAGACAGATAGGGGAAGCTGCCACCGACAAAAAAGGCAAAGGTAAAGAGAAACTGTGTTTGAAGCATCCGGACCTACTGGAGTGCCTGGAAGGCAAAGTGGGACCCTGCTTCCATAAGGTGAACGTGAAGTATCTGCTGGCCATGCAGAACATCAACTATGTCTACACTCACACTACTGAGTTAGGCCGGATCCGAATAAAGTGGGGGATCCCTGAGTCTGTCAAGGTGAGGATACCGGTCACCCCGGAGACCCCAATGGACTGTAAGTTGATCGAGATAGTCATTTATACGGAGCTGTTTAACTGGGGGCTCAGATTTCATTTGGACCCCAAGATTGTCAGATATTTTCATCTGATAAAGCTCTGTCCAAGCCAGATGAGTCCTAATGCTTGGTACACCCTCATGGCATGCATTATGGCCTATAGGCTCTCCGGAATACCGCTTCCAATGGAGCAGTTTGCCGTTGTGGTTAGCCTTTGCAAGAACCACGTCGTCCCTTTCTACCACTACAACATGGGAGATAATTTTAAGGTGGTGGATGATTTGCTTGAATCAGAGAAGAATTAGAAGACCCAATTTCTGTTTATTAGTGGGGCTTGGGAAAACGGGAGGAAAATCAAGGCTGGCGTCAACCCTAGTTTGCTCACCAGCAAATGGAAGAGCTCAGGTAAATATTTAATCATGCTTGTCTTTCTTTCCTTATAAAAAATTTATTTTTAAATTGTTCTTCGTAATCTTTGGGTAGTGCTGCCGAAGGAGTTCTCCGACTATGTGGAGGAGGGGCAGACAACTTGTGCCAAGCTGAATGCTTGGGTTGCTGACAAATGGGGGAATCATTTCCATAATTTCTTCACCGCTGATAATTTAGTGAGGTCCCATCTTTGGAACATAACAGGCCGGAGAGACCTTACTTGGGAGGAGCTGACCACTTTACCTCCTCTGGCTGTCATCCTCCAGAGAAGAGAGGAGAAGGACGGCAAGCTGGATTTGCCTGCCAGAGCAAAAGCCCCAAGTAAGATGAAGGGCAAGAAGGGTAAGAAGAAACAAGCCGCAACTAAGGTTGCTCAAGGTGGTGGTGATGAGATCGTCCCAGCAAATCAGGAAGTGCAGGGTCAAGGGAGAATCGATGCTACTCTATTTCAAGTGGTTGAAGATGAGAGTATCAAAGAGGCAGGTGGACCTCCAAATCTTCCAAAGGCTCCCGAGAAGGATCGAAAACGGGGAGCATATGGAGAAGATAGGGAAGCCAAGAAGAAGAAAATCTCCTCGGGGGATGAAGTCGCTCTCCGGCCTTCGGAGTTTCTTCCTCCGGCTGACCCAACATATCCCACATTGGCAGAGCAAATCCCAAGTGGTCTACATGCCGGAGAGGTTACCAAAGGGGAATTGAATATTGATGGAGTGGACATCAGTGGCTTCCAAAATATCGGTCTCTACTTCGATGATCTTGAGAACGACGACTTTGTTGGTCCCTACCTTCCTCCAAGCTCCTCAAATATGTTTACCTTCAATGGTAAGTCTTTTTCTGTTTCAGGGAGAATGACATGGTGACTCACTCCTTGCTGAGCAACATTCAATCGGTGAGGCAAGTGCAAAGACAATCTACCCTTATCATCACACTCAACGCATACAAAGAGAGCTTATCTAATGACCTCCTTAATGCCAATCAGAGTGTTGAGGCATTAAGGAAAGAGCTCGAGGAGTTGAAGAAGGGGAAAGAAGACTTGGCCACCAGGCTGGCCACTTCGAAAACGGCCAATACGGAGCTCCAAAACAAGTGTTCTGGCTTGGAGAAAGATCTCTCCGCTTCGAAGGAGGAGGTGAAGGTCAAGGATAATGTTATCCAAACCCTGTCCGGTGACAAGACTTCTCTTGAAGATGCTGTGTCCAAAGTCACCAAAGAGAAAGATGATTTGATAAAGGAGCAGGAGAAGATAATTCAGGCCAAGATCGTTGCATACACCAACAAAGTGATAGACTCCCAAGAAAAGAGGTATGCTGAAGTCAAATCCGATATGGTCTTGCTTTTTCATCTAACATTTCCGAAGAGGACGCTCGACACTTTATGAAAATATGTGGAATACGAAGATCTCCCATTCCTTACTATGGTAGATGGTGATAAGCACAACTATTCCAGTGGTTATGATGATACCACCGATGAAGAAGAAGGGACCGGAGAGAGCCCTAATGATGAACCCAAAGATCCAAAGAAGAAACAAGATGAAGCAGGAACATCTAAAGGAGTCCATCCCAAAATTTTTAACTATTTTATGTTTTTCTTTTATTCTTATGTCAGACTAAAGTCCTTGGATGGCCAAGGAATTTTTGTAATCGTGTCTGGCTCGTGCCCGGATAAGCCTTTTATTTTTAAACTTCAAAGTCCTTGGATGGCCAAGGCATTCTTACATGTTCTAATATCATTCCCCGGTGCTAACCAGGCAGTTTTATTTTGTACAACTCTTGCCTTGTTTTATGTTTGCTCATTCTTGATGGCTGATGTTTAAATAGCCCATAGTTATTTTACCAGTATTTTAAAGTGAGAGTATTTAAATTCTCAGATGACAAATGTTTAAATGGTCATCCTTCCACCAGATCAATCCGATCTGTCAATGATACTTAGAAAGTTTGAAAGAAACTATCAATCAAACCACTTCGAATTTTTTAAGAAGGCATCAAATTTTATTAAAAAGCCCGGATACCTCATTAAAACCTCCCCGCGCCACCAGGGTAGGAAATAGTATGCCCCCTACTATTTACATGGACTTTAAATAAGTAAATATATACATAACTTTCATTCTAGATACAACCAGAGGTGTTTAATGTTTCAGGGGTGATTTAAGATTCTTCTATCTTTATCTTGAAGCCTGTATGTCCCAGGCTTAAGCTTTTCAATGACCACATAGGTTCCTTCCCAATTTGGAGCTAGCTTGCCGAACTGCTTCTCATCAATCCCTCCTTCTGACTCTGGAAGCAAACATGCTCCTCATCAATCCCTGATAATGGGTGGCTCTAAGATGAGCCTTAACTATTTTCTCTTCTATCAAGTCGAGTTGACTTCTGATTGCCACTTCATTAGCCTGTTCGGAAAAATTGTGGACTCTGTATGATGGAAGAGTTGCCTCTATAGGAGCAATTGCATCCATACCATATACCAAGGCAAACGGAGACCCATGTGTAGCAGCTCCAGGAGTTGTCCGGTAGGCCCATAGTACTTCTTGTAGATAGCTTGGCCACTTTCCAGCAGCCCCTTCTAAATTATTTTTAAGACCGGACAAAATGGTTCTGTTCGCCACTCTACCTGACCATTTGCTTGTTGGTGGAAAGGAGAAGTGAAGCAATGTTGAATGCCTCTAGAGGCACATAAATTCTCCATATCATTGTTATCGAATTGTGGCCCATTGTCTGTGGTTATCTTCTGTGGAACCCCAAATCTGCAACAAATATTAGATAAGATAAATTTTATAACAGATTTTGAAGTAGTTCCTGCCAGAGGGTTGCTTCTATCCACTTTGAGAAATAATCAATGGCTACAACGATAGTTCTACACCCTCCGGACGCCATAGGAAGAGGTCCCACCAGATCCAACCCCCAACAAGCAAAGGGTATTGGCTCAGAAATCGACTCCAAAGGGACAGCTGGAATATGAATTTCATTACCATATATTTGGCATGGATCACACTTATTTACCAATTCCTTGGCATCTTCCATTATGGATGGCCAGTAGTATACGACCAACAAGACTCTTCGGGTTAAAGCTCTATAACCACAATGTGATGACCCTTCACCATCATGCAGTTCAGACAGAACTATTTGGGACTCTTCAATCCCCAAAAAATGCAACAGAGGTCTATTAAAAGATTTCTTGTAAAGGACGTCTCTTATGATTAAAAAACCACGATCCCTATACTTCATTTTTCTTGCTACTGCTTTTTCCGGAGGCAAAATACCATTTGAAATGTATTGAAGAAGAGGATGCCCCCAGTCTTTAAGTTGACCCACTTGTATATTTAAACTTTCCTCCTCTTCCTTGCTCTGATTGAGTTGAATGGATGGGCACTCCTGCACATGAATCCATGGGTAGGACTCAAAGTATGCTATGGTTGCCAAGGAGTCTGCTAGTGTATTCTCTGTTCTGGGTATGTGCTCATAGGTGATGTCTTTGAAGTTAAGTGCCACCTCTTTAAGAATGAATAAATATTTAATCAACTAATTCTTCTTGGCCTCAGATTGACCTTGGGAATGATGGATAAGAAGCTGAGAATCACTCATTAACCTAACCTTTTTTGGCTCCACAAATCAGGGCTAACTTCAAACCAACTATAGTAGCTTCATATTCAGACTCATTGTTAGAGGCCCTGAAAGCAAAACATATAGCCTGGTATAGCTTCATATTTTATGTTGGGCTAATTTTAATTAAGTTAGTTGGGTTATTAAGTTAGTTGAGTCGGATATGGATTAGAAGTTAGGTTGAAAGTAATTTTATTATTTTTATTGCTGTCATATCAACGTCCTACATGGACGCTGATATGGAAAGTCAAACAAAATTTGTGCGAACAGGTTGGACGGGGTAAACAAAAACTTTGTTATTACGTTTTTAGAAACGAAAGGAATCGGTTTATCATAAAAAAAAAAAAAGATAAGGACTCATACGATAAAAATGCCAAATAGAAAACATATAATTTTTTTACCCATCAACATATATTATTATTGGGGTATATATCATCACGGTGCATATAGAAAAACTGCAGTTAGGGTATTTATGTTATTTTAACTACACTACAACGCAACGAGGTCCAATATGCTGTCTAAGTTATATTTAAAATCCACAAACAATGAAAATGAGTATAAAAGATTTCTCGCAGGATGATGTTTGCAAAAGGTTAAATTCTTTATAGGTTCTTAATTGGTCGTGGGCTGTATGTAAACGTGGCAAATGGGTCACGATAGAAATGATACGCCAGTCATGTGTGCATCGCAGTCACGCTAATAATAATATTGACATACCAATCAGGTAAATCAATTTTATATTATATTTAATAGTAAAAACATTTTTATAGACTAAATTTTATATAAATTTTATATTATAATTTTAAAATATTATAGGATATATGAATATAATTTTATTATTTGAATATTATTATTATGATTTGGTTATAAATATTATCAATGTTGTTATTATTTTAGAAATCAAAATCATATATTATAATTTTAAAATATTAGAAGTTATATGATTATAACTATTATCACATTTTAATTATTATCATAAATTTGTTATAAATATTACAAGTGTTTTTATTATTTTATGAACCAAAATCATATCTTATAATTTTAACTAATATTAATTAATATCACCAAAACCAAAACTAGTATAACTAAAAACCAATACCAAACAATATCGCAAATTAATAAATGACAAATTGAAACTAATACTGGTGTGCATTATTTTTTACTAACGGTAATTTTGTCACATGCTTTGTGGTGTTTCAAGGGTATTAAATGTGTAAATGTTTTGTAATGAGAGATTTAAGCTGCCTGGTGGTATTAAATGTTCATTACTCTCATTAATGAAAGAGGTTGAGTATTTATACCTTTAATTATGAGTCATATGGGCTTTTGAGTCAAACTTATGAAATCGGGTCGAGTTCAAAAACCCAATAGTTTATTAAGCAGATGAGTAACTAGCTTAGTCGAAAGGTGTTTAATGTTTTAATACTTTTGTCCTGTCCGGATGGTTCAGTGGGTGATTATTGTCTGAATTAACCCTGTCCGGATTCTACAATGAGAGGCGATTATTTCCGGACTCATCAGTAGCCCCTTTTTTAGGTTTTTTCGAAGGCCTTTGGCAAGATCTTGAAAATTCTCTTAGGCCCTTGTAACATTCTCCGGATTGTTTAAGTGTTCAGCTCAGGATTTAACCGGACTGAATACTTCTCAGAAGTTCAAAAGTTTTGCTATGGATTGTGGGACACGTGTCACTTTTTGATTTGCCTCACCAACCGTTTTCCTCCTAGAAAGACGCTCCCACTAATCCCAAAAAACAACCTCTTCATTCAATACCCATGACATCAGCGCCGCCTTCAATCATTACTTTTGCCTTTTCGTCTTCTCTTAGGTATTTGGTAACTCTTTTTGTCTGACTAGTATAAATTACTTCTTTTCACTGTTTTACCATCTTCATCACTCTCTCATTTCTTCATTTCAAAGCTTCCACTTCTCTTCTCAAAATTATTCTTGTGTAGGTTTATGTTCACGGCAAGAAACGCATTGGTAAAAGGTGGGTGGCTTAATCTTTCGGAGTTAGAAAAAGCGCAAAGGGTTGAGCGAGAGAGACGCATTACTGCGGGTTTTCCAGTTTCTCCAAACGATAAGCTCGAAACACCATCTTCAGAGGCTGATCGAGGTTCATCTTCTGCTAGAAGTTCCAAACCCAGGCGGTTATTTCAACCAAGTCTTTCGCCCATTTTATCAGGCTCCTCGGTTCAGGAGTCACAACCCACTTTTGAACGGGAAAAAGCCGTAACAAGCACAAAGAGACCCTCTCCATTTATAGCCATGGGGTCAGATGCTGAGAAATCCCTAGAAAATGTTAACCTTCGCCGAACAGGCCGCTTAGTAAAAGGTCAAGCTGTTGTTTCACAATCTAAGTCCCCAAAATCAGGGCCTCCTAAGTCTGGGGCCAAGGACAAAGCTACAGGATTAGGGGCATCTATCAGAGTCCCAAAGGATAAATCCTCTGGTCCGGAGGCCATTGGAACTAGCTCTCAAAATGAACCCTCCGGACCTGAGCCTCAGCCGGAAACCAGACCCTTAGGAGAGGTTAATGCTCAACCGTCCGGACAACTTACAGAGCCTGCCACCAGTACTCCCCCACCAACAAAAACTGACAAACCTTCCACGGTGATGGAAGAAGTGATGGAGGACAGCATAGAAGAAGCCTCATTTGAGCACGACGTCTCCAGACAGATAGGGGAAGCTGCCACCGACAAAAAAGGCAAAGGTAAAGAGAAACTGTGTTTGAAGCATCCGGACCTACTGGAGTGCCTGGAAGGCAAAGTGGGACCCTGCTTCCATAAGGTGAACGTGAAGTATCTGCTGGCCATGCAGAACATCAACTATGTCTACACTCACACTACTGAGTTAGGCCGGATCCGAATAAAGTGGGGGATCCCTGAGTCTGTCAAGGTGAGGATACCGGTCACCCCGGAGACCCCAATGGACTGTAAGTTGATCGAGATAGTCATTTATACGGAGCTGTTTAACTGGGGGCTCAGATTTCATTTGGACCCCAAGATTGTCAGATATTTTCATCTGATAAAGCTCTGTCCAAGCCAGATGAGTCCTAATGCTTGGTACACCCTCATGGCATGCATTATGGCCTATAGGCTCTCCGGAATACCGCTTCCAATGGAGCAGTTTGCCGTTGTGGTTAGCCTTTGCAAGAACCACGTCGTCCCTTTCTACCACTACAACATGGGAGATAATTTTAAGGTGGTGGATGATTTGCTTGAATCAGAGAAGAATTAGAAGACCCAATTTCTGTTTATTAGTGGGGCTTGGGAAAACGGGAGGAAAATCAAGGCTGGCGTCAACCCTAGTTTGCTCACCAGCAAATGGAAGAGCTCAGGTAAATATTTAATCATGCTTGTCTTTCTTTCCTTATAAAAAATTTATTTTTAAATTGTTCTTCGTAATCTTTGGGTAGTGCTGCCGAAGGAGTTCTCCGACTATGTGGAGGAGGGGCAGACAACTTGTGCCAAGCTGAATGCTTGGGTTGCTGACAAATGGGGGAATCATTTCCATAATTTCTTCACCGCTGATAATTTAGTGAGGTCCCATCTTTGGAACATAACAGGCCGGAGAGACCTTACTTGGGAGGAGCTGACCACTTTACCTCCTCTGGCTGTCATCCTCCAGAGAAGAGAGGAGAAGGACGGCAAGCTGGATTTGCCTGCCAGAGCAAAAGCCCCAAGTAAGATGAAGGGCAAGAAGGGTAAGAAGAAACAAGCCGCAACTAAGGTTGCTCAAGGTGGTGGTGATGAGATCGTCCCAGCAAATCAGGAAGTGCAGGGTCAAGGGAGAATCGATGCTACTCT
Organism: Limnanthes douglasii subsp. nivea; assembly: GCA_036936605.1. Taxonomy (NCBI): domain Eukaryota; kingdom Viridiplantae; phylum Streptophyta; class Magnoliopsida; order Brassicales; family Limnanthaceae; genus Limnanthes; species Limnanthes douglasii. The sequence continues at coordinate 89,487,101 of JAUPFV010000005.1, read as the reverse complement.
ATTTCAAGTGGTTGAAGATGAGAGTATCAAAGAGGCAGGTGGACCTCCAAATCTTCCAAAGGCTCCCGAGAAGGATCGAAAACGGGGAGCATATGGAGAAGATAGGGAAGCCAAGAAGAAGAAAATCTCCTCGGGGGATGAAGTCGCTCTCCGGCCTTCGGAGTTTCTTCCTCCGGCTGACCCAACATATCCCACATTGGCAGAGCAAATCCCAAGTGGTCTACATGCCGGAGAGGTTACCAAAGGGGAATTGAATATTGATGGAGTGGACATCAGTGGCTTCCAAAATATCGGTCTCTACTTCGATGATCTTGAGAACGACGACTTTGTTGGTCCCTACCTTCCTCCAAGCTCCTCAAATATGTTTACCTTCAATGGTAAGTCTTTTTCTGTTTCAGGGAGAATGACATGGTGACTCACTCCTTGCTGAGCAACATTCAATCGGTGAGGCAAGTGCAAAGACAATCTACCCTTATCATCACACTCAACGCATACAAAGAGAGCTTATCTAATGACCTCCTTAATGCCAATCAGAGTGTTGAGGCATTAAGGAAAGAGCTCGAGGAGTTGAAGAAGGGGAAAGAAGACTTGGCCACCAGGCTGGCCACTTCGAAAACGGCCAATACGGAGCTCCAAAACAAGTGTTCTGGCTTGGAGAAAGATCTCTCCGCTTCGAAGGAGGAGGTGAAGGTCAAGGATAATGTTATCCAAACCCTGTCCGGTGACAAGACTTCTCTTGAAGATGCTGTGTCCAAAGTCACCAAAGAGAAAGATGATTTGATAAAGGAGCAGGAGAAGATAATTCAGGCCAAGATCGTTGCATACACCAACAAAGTGATAGACTCCCAAGAAAAGAGGTATGCTGAAGTCAAATCCGATATGGTCTTGCTTTTTCATCTAACATTTCCGAAGAGGACGCTCGACACTTTATGAAAATATGTGGAATACGAAGATCTCCCATTCCTTACTATGGTAGATGGTGATAAGCACAACTATTCCAGTGGTTATGATGATACCACCGATGAAGAAGAAGGGACCGGAGAGAGCCCTAATGATGAACCCAAAGATCCAAAGAAGAAACAAGATGAAGCAGGAACATCTAAAGGAGTCCATCCCAAAATTTTTAACTATTTTATGTTTTTCTTTTATTCTTATGTCAGACTAAAGTCCTTGGATGGCCAAGGAATTTTTGTAATCGTGTCTGGCTCGTGCCCGGATAAGCCTTTTATTTTTAAACTTCAAAGTCCTTGGATGGCCAAGGCATTCTTACATGTTCTAATATCATTCCCCGGTGCTAACCAGGCAGTTTTATTTTGTACAACTCTTGCCTTGTTTTATGTTTGCTCATTCTTGATGGCTGATGTTTAAATAGCCCATAGTTATTTTACCAGTATTTTAAAGTGAGAGTATTTAAATTCTCAGATGACAAATGTTTAAATGGTCATCCTTCCACCAGATCAATCCGATCTGTCAATGATACTTAGAAAGTTTGAAAGAAACTATCAATCAAACCACTTCGAATTTTTTAAGAAGGCATCAAATTTTATTAAAAAGCCCGGATACCTCATTAAAACCTCCCCGCGCCACCAGGGTAGGAAATAGTATGCCCCCTACTATTTACATGGACTTTAAATAAGTAAATATATACATAACTTTCATTCTAGATACAACCAGAGGTGTTTAATGTTTCAGGGGTGATTTAAGATTCTTCTATCTTTATCTTGAAGCCTGTATGTCCCAGGCTTAAGCTTTTCAATGACCACATAGGTTCCTTCCCAATTTGGAGCTAGCTTGCCGAACTGCTTCTCATCAATCCCTCCTTCTGACTCTGGAAGCAAACATGCTCCTCATCAATCCCTGATAATGGGTGGCTCTAAGATGAGCCTTAACTATTTTCTCTTCTATCAAGTCGAGTTGACTTCTGATTGCCACTTCATTAGCCTGTTCGGAAAAATTGTGGACTCTGTATGATGGAAGAGTTGCCTCTATAGGAGCAATTGCATCCATACCATATACCAAGGCAAACGGAGACCCATGTGTAGCAGCTCCAGGAGTTGTCCGGTAGGCCCATAGTACTTCTTGTAGATAGCTTGGCCACTTTCCAGCAGCCCCTTCTAAATTATTTTTAAGACCGGACAAAATGGTTCTGTTCGCCACTCTACCTGACCATTTGCTTGTTGGTGGAAAGGAGAAGTGAAGCAATGTTGAATGCCTCTAGAGGCACATAAATTCTCCATATCATTGTTATCGAATTGTGGCCCATTGTCTGTGGTTATCTTCTGTGGAACCCCAAATCTGCAACAAATATTAGATAAGATAAATTTTATAACAGATTTTGAAGTAGTTCCTGCCAGAGGGTTGCTTCTATCCACTTTGAGAAATAATCAATGGCTACAACGATAGTTCTACACCCTCCGGACGCCATAGGAAGAGGTCCCACCAGATCCAACCCCCAACAAGCAAAGGGTATTGGCTCAGAAATCGACTCCAAAGGGACAGCTGGAATATGAATTTCATTACCATATATTTGGCATGGATCACACTTATTTACCAATTCCTTGGCATCTTCCATTATGGATGGCCAGTAGTATACGACCAACAAGACTCTTCGGGTTAAAGCTCTATAACCACAATGTGATGACCCTTCACCATCATGCAGTTCAGACAGAACTATTTGGGACTCTTCAATCCCCAAAAAATGCAACAGAGGTCTATTAAAAGATTTCTTGTAAAGGACGTCTCTTATGATTAAAAAACCACGATCCCTATACTTCATTTTTCTTGCTACTGCTTTTTCCGGAGGCAAAATACCATTTGAAATGTATTGAAGAAGAGGATGCCCCCAGTCTTTAAGTTGACCCACTTGTATATTTAAACTTTCCTCCTCTTCCTTGCTCTGATTGAGTTGAATGGATGGGCACTCCTGCACATGAATCCATGGGTAGGACTCAAAGTATGCTATGGTTGCCAAGGAGTCTGCTAGTGTATTCTCTGTTCTGGGTATGTGCTCATAGGTGATGTCTTTGAAGTTAAGTGCCACCTCTTTAAGAATGAATAAATATTTAATCAACTAATTCTTCTTGGCCTCAGATTGACCTTGGGAATGATGGATAAGAAGCTGAGAATCACTCATTAACCTAACCTTTTTTGGCTCCACAAATCAGGGCTAACTTCAAACCAACTATAGTAGCTTCATATTCAGACTCATTGTTAGAGGCCCTGAAAGCAAAACATATAGCCTGGTATAGCTTGTCGCTGTACGGAGAGGTTAAACATATCCCAATACCGCAACCCATTGTACTTGACCGACCATCAGTCCGGACAACCCATACTTTCCTAGTCTTTTCACCTGTCGCTTGTTTAGTGTCTCTGTCCGAATGGAATACAACTAGGAAATCAGAAACAGACTGAGCCTTAACTGCAGTTTGAGGGGCAAAATCAATATCATAGTCCCCCAACTCTACTGACCATTTGGTCATTCTGCTTGATGCGTCTGCCTTTTGAAGAACGTTTTTCAAGGGAAAAGATGTCCAGACAATAATAAAATAAGACTGAAAGTATGGCCTCATTTTCTTAGCAGCAATTACTAAAGCCAGTGCTAGCTTTTTAAGTTTTAAATACCTTTTTTCATCATCCATCAGGCTTTTGCTGATGTAGTACAAGGACGAGGATAATTATCTACCTCTCTTACTAGCACCGCACTTGTGGCACATTCGGAGACCACTAAATATATATACAATATATCTCCATCAATAGGTTTAAATAAGGTTTTGTGGGAGGATAAATGCATTTTTATTTCATCAAAATCCTAGTCGCACTGTGGAGAGCAGTTGAATTCTTTGGCACCCTTTAAAGTCAATAGGTTTAAATAAGGTTTTGTGGGAGGATAAATGCATTTTTATTTCATCAAAATCCTAGTCGCACTGTGGAGAGCAGTTGAATTCTTTGGCACCCTTTAAAGTTTGGAAAAACGGGGCACACCTATCCGAAGACCTTGAGATAAAACAGTTTTGAGCAGCTAACCTCCCTGTCAATCTTTGTACTTCTTTAATATTTCGAGGAGGCTCCATCTGCAGTAAAACATTAAGTTGGTCTGGATCAGGCTGTATCCATTTCTCACTTATCACATACCCCAAAAACTTCCGGGACTGCATTCCGAAAACGCATTTTTCTGGATTCAACTTTAAATTAACTTTTACCAAGTTGGCAAAAGTCTCTTGCAAATCTGCCAAGTGTAACTCTTCTTTCACACTCTTTACCATCATGTCATCAATGTAGACTTCCATATTTCTTCCAATCTAATCAGCGAACACTTTGTTCACCAGCCTCTGATAAGTAGCCCCAACATTCTTTAACCCAAAATGCATCACCTTGTAACAATGAAGGCCCCTATCAGTAACAAAAGTAGTGTGTTCTTGGTCCTTCGGATCCACTTGAATCTGATTATAACCGGAGAAAGCGTCCATAAAGGACAACAACTTGTTCCCAGATGTGGAGTCGACTAACTGATCGATCCGGGGGACTGGATATAGGTCTTTTGGGAAAACGCTATTAAGGTCAGTAAAATCGATGCACATACGCCACTTCCCGTTTTTCTTTTTTACTAACACTGGATTGGCTGTCCATAAAGGGTACTGAGATTCCTTTATGTGCCCCATCTTAGTAAGCCGGTCAACCTCTTGAACTATGACATCAGCTTTCTCCTTAGAAAAAGCTCTTCTCTTCTGCACAACGGGTGCTACATTTCTTCGGATGGATAGCTGGTGTGATATAACATCGACAGGCACCCAGTTACATCAGCATTACACCAAGCAAAGACGTGTTGGTGGTTTGCCAAAAAGGATAACACTTTGCTTTTTAGTTCTGATGTCATCTTAGATCCAATCATGACACTTCTTCCTTCAACCAGAGAGTGAGTTTCAACCTCTTCAATTGGTATTAAAACACCAGGGGTCTCTCTGGGGTCATCAATTTCACCCTCTCCCCCAGAGGTCCCCTCCAACTGCTAATCTTCACCGATCCGAACCGCCCCTAAAGTTTTAGGGGCCAGTGATGTTGCATAACACTCTCTTGCTATCTTCTGACTACTCCGGACAACTCCCATTTGTCTTTGAATAGCGTACATTAAACATTGGTGAACTGTTGAAGCCATAGCATGCATCTTGGAGAGCCAAGACCTTCCCAAAATGGCAGTGTATCACGTGGGACAATCCACCACAACAAAAATTACTCTGACCATTTTCTTAAAAGGGCCATTGCCCAACAAAACCTCCTCCTCAAACTCCCCGACCACGTCCACAGAGCTTCCAATGAAACCGACAATAGACATGTTTGAAAGTTGAATTATTGCTGGATTCTTCATTTGTTTATAGGAAGTTAAAAAGATGATATTGGTTGAGCTGCCAGTGTCTACCAAAATTCGTTTAATGTCATTTCCCCCAATAAATGCTCCTATCACCACAAAATCTTCATGGGGACCAGCTATGTCCCTCAAATCATCTTCATCAAAAACAATGAAGGGAAAATGAATTTGTGATTGATAGGAAGTCATGCCTCCGTCTAATTGAGTAGCCAGGATATGAACATGCCTCTTCCTTGAAGAAGTAGTTGGTGCAGTCATGGTGTCCCCCCCAAATATGGTAAGTGACTCAAAAAATCTTATGGGCCCGAACATCGTCTTGCTGTGTTCTGTGATAACGCCCACCTTATTCCGGGTTGGATCAGGATCCAAATACTCTGACTTCATATCGAATCTTTCAATAATTACCATGGCCCCGTCCGGAGCCGATGTCCCTGCATTGTTTGTGGGGCCGGTCCGATGAGCATTATCAGGCTTATTCCCACTTATTCTTTTAACATATGCACCCAATTTTCCTCTTTCAATCAAATTTTGCACCTCTTGTTTCAAAGCGGTGCAATCTTCTGTGTTATGATCAATATCATGATGATATTGGCAGAAACAATTATTACGACTTTCCCTAGGATATTGAAGCGCAGCCGGCTTCCTAAAATATACCTCGTCTTTTGTTTTGTCAAAGATGGTTGCCACATTTTCTTTCAATTCGGAAAACCACTCCGGTTGAACCCAAGGCCCTCACTTATTTCTAGATTGCTAGCTCTGAGCTGGTGCTGGGTGAGATTGAGACTTGGCCTTGTTGGGACCCTGTCCGGCTTCCTTAGCCTTGTACCCGAACTGATTCTCATTCTGGTTTGGTGCAGCTGGGGCTGGCCTCACTTGCCTATGCACCCTAGTCTTCTTCGTTTCATCCACATTGATTTGCTTTCCCACCTGATTCAGTAAACCGCCCCACGTCATGGCCTTCTTCTTGGTTACCGAATTAGCTAAATTGCCAGGGTTCAAACCCTGCCTTAGAGAAGCTATTACTACTTGTTCAAAGCAATCAGCTAATCCATTCTTGGTGTTCACAAAGCGACTTATATATTATTTCAGTGATTCATTCAGTTCTTGGGCACAATGAATAATAGTGTCTCCATTTCCCTTTACCTCTTTACTTCCAACGAACTGCCTCCAGAAGGCCACCCAAAAGGTATCAAAATTTCTGATACAGCCCTGTGACGGCTATTATACCACTTCAGAGCACTCCCCGTAAAAGATTGAGAGAATGCTCTACAAAGCAACTTATCATCATCGTCAACTGAATCTTTGTTGAACTTCCAAGAGGAGCGTTGCTTATCAATCCAGCAGCTCTATATTCGTCTGCTCTTTCACTTATGCAGAAGTAATAGTAAGCTCTCAAGACAAGATTATCGTCAGGTTTTGGAGATTTGGGTTTTTTGGGTATTCTTGCTTTAGATCTTCTGGATCTTGGGTGTTTTCTCATAACCAGGTTAAAGATTGATCAGAAAATATGATTTTTTCCGGTGAAAACAACTAGAAAGTTTGAAGAAGGCGTTGAAGGTAGCCAAAAGTTGGGAGGTTTTTCATTTCTCTCTTAAGAATTTTGGGTTGTGAAACAGAGTGAAATTGTTAATGAATTTATAGGAGGAAGAAGATGTGTGCAGAAGTGGAAAATGTCCTTTGATGATTGGGAAAAATATGAAACGGTAACACCGTCACAAGTTTGACATCTGTCATATTAGTTGTAAGCCTAGCAGCTAGGAAATCATGACGTATTTAAACGGTTAGATTTTATAGATTGACTTCGAAGTTAACTCAAGGTGTGATTGTCTGAAGACATAGTTCGATGTATCACTCCGTCTGACGAAATTTGAGGAGAAATATGTTATTGATTTTAACTTGGTCAAATTTGTGTCTAAAAAGTTATTATTGTTTTTGGCATGATTCGAAGATAATTAGTTCTCATTCATTCACTGACATGAGAACTAGGGGGGCTACTGATAAGGAAATAGATATGCAGGGACTTAAATGTAAATAATAGAAGGTTAAAGGATCGATTTTGGTTATGTATCTTTATTAAAGACTAAGGGTAATTTATCCTTTTATGTAACTACTTACAGATATGAACTAAGTCCATGAGCCTCTCTATAAAGGTCAAGGCTAAAATAATAAAGGAGTTGAACTTCTGATTTTATTCATTAGCGATCTCTCACTTTCTCTCTCTAAAATCTTTCTCTCACTAAAATACTCCTATTTTTGTTTTTAAAAAAGACTTCTAATAATTGAACTCACCATGTACTCAGTATCATGTTTTTTTACAAGTTTTCAACTTGATATCGTTTTACATGTCTGATTAGCAAGAGTGTGTAAAAGGATAATAGAGTGGGGTTTTGTTTACATGTCTGATTGATTGCACATGTATTGAGTGCCTCTTCACAGAAACAAAGTTATGGTCTAAGGGATGTGTACAAGAACAAGAAATACAGTAAAGACGTAAAATTTAACCTATGAGTTTTAGTATTTAGCGTTATTTATGTGGTAAACGCGAATGTATTGTATTAAAGTTACTCCATTTGAGTCCAGATTTATAGTTATGAAATTTACATGGATTGTATTGTGTTAATGCTGTGATTTAGTGAGTATTATGTTAACACTTATGTGTTAAGTGTATAATATTCTTAATATTGAGCGACTCAGTGAGTATTGTGTTAATATTCAGTGATTCAATGAGTATTGTGTTAACATTCAGTGATTCAATGAGTTTCTATTTGAGTATTATGTTAACATTCAGTGGTTCAGTTAGTATTTTATTTGAGTCTAGATTGTAATAATGTGTTATACAATCTTGTTTTTATATATTTTACTGGTTTGTACATTTTAATTGATAATGAATATCAGGTCATAGATCATATATACGGTTTGATGTCCTTGTTATGGTTGTTTTTAGGCCGATGTCTATGTGGTAATCGATGCATGTATAGGTTGATGTGTATATGGTAATTGATGCATGCATTTTTTATGTTATGTTTTTATTACTTTTTTAATCTATTGTTGGTTTACATGTCTGATTAGCTAGTAGAATTTTTTTATGAGAATGAGTTCATGTGTTGTCGAGTCCTTTATGCTTGTTGTCATTATTGTGTTTAGTGTTTCAATTTTGTTCATTTAATATTCTTAATTATTTTTGGTACGTATGGTCCGCAAGAAAAAAAACCTAAAAGGAAAACAAGCCAGTGAGATAAGCCGATGAATAAGTTTAAATTCGTTCTCGTACCTCAGATTCGCAATCGTCCCCTCAAAATACGGGATAAATAATCCTCGCGACCCCCAGCGAGAAAATATGTATCAGGGAGGGTACTTATAGTTTGTTTACACACGAGACGAAATACCTACCTAAAACAAATTCTCATCATGACTCCCACTCTCATTCTAACTCCACTTTCACTCCAACTCTCACTCTCATTTCTAACTCTCTATTCCACTCTAACTCCCACTCACGCTTCAAATCCCATTCTGAATCGCAGTCCAATTGGGGATGTTTCTTCATCTGGGACATATCTTAGCACTTCACCGGAGATAGATTCTGACGACTCTCCGCAAGTTCTCATCCCGTCCAAACCAAGCACATCTCACCAGCCTCCTCTTGAACTATAAATGAGGAATACGAATCAGAACATAGTTCAGAAGAGGAGCAGGAAGATGATGATGCATATATCATCGATGAGGTGGAAGATGTTGATGGGGAGGCCAACGATCAAGTGAAATTGGAGCGAAAATAGGCCATCGACGATCAAGAAGAAGCGGAGCAAAAGGAGCCTAGCGACGATCAAGAGGAAGCTAACGAACAATACATTGTCGTGGATCAAGAGGGAGCGGTGAAGCATGACGAATATTGTGGGTATGCTCTACCCAACCCGAAGTTCACTATGGACTATAAACAAGTCATGATCTACAAGGATATGTTAATTTCTTAGTAATGCACGATGATATTCCTCGTTGTTTTGCCCTTGAAATAAGGCTCTAGATTACAGGCTTCTTGGAGACTTTTGAGAAGACACCCCTGGTTTTAGGTCTTTCAAGTAACATGCATCCAATGTAGTAACCGTAGTATTATTTTTCCATGTATTTGTTTTTAGAATTGCATAACTTATGTTTATAAGCAATGCTACACTATACCAGACAGCCTTCATGATGTTGTCCACGGGATGTTCTTGGAACAACTAAATAGTTCTTATAAGAATTTTGTAACTCAGATGATGGCAAGTGCCTTGAGGAGAGCCAACTTTTAGCGTTAATCACTTAAGTTGATCGATGTCCAACCACCTTTCTTAACAAATAGGCCAAGATTATGGAAAGCATGGATTGTTTTTTGGTGCAGCTTTAAGCAGTTAAAGCTGTCGGAAACAAACTAGAAAACCCGCAAAAATCATTATGGTGGGGCAGAGACTTATGTTGGTGGATCGATGAGCAATTCCTGATCAGTTACTCAACATTTAAAGGTTTATATTTTGTTTTAATTTAAGCTAAGTTTTTGTTCAAATATATTAATTTTTACCCTCTGGTGCAGTCTGAGGAAACTGGAGAAATGTTGTCGGTGGCCAGACGCATAAGGTTTACATATGGCAAGAAGTATGTCCTGGGAAATGCTACGTCCAAATTTGTGAATCCCTCGTCTTCAAAAATTATGGTATTTTTATTGTTAAATATTTTTCTTATCGGTTTATGTGTATATGTAGTACTTTATATTTTTAGTTTAGCTGGTCATTTTTAGGATAAAAAAGGTATCCTTGGAAAAATATATCATTATAGTATCATTGTATTTATATGTTGCATTGTAGGATCATTTATTGTTTGTGTTTCCTTGCCATTTCGAATGACATTGTATATATGTTGCATAGTATGATCGATTCGACATAACCATATTAAGAGCTTCAAGCATTAGGTGAGTCACTGTACTTCCCAACCTCTTTACTTCAATTTGTATTGTTGATTGCTACTGTAATTTATACATAACCCGTTTAACTATGTTTTTGGGTTTCCACTCTAATTCTAATATTACAAATGTAAAATCAATTACCTAAATATATTGTGTTAGGTTAATCGATTAATTATATTTATATTGGAATAAAATATGACTATCCTAGTGTCTTACTTATTACAAATCACATGTCCTGACATATGCCTACTGATATTCCAACTGATCGTCAGTGGATATATCGTTGTTTATATGTTAGTAGGATCTGTGTTACAAATGGATTTTGTTATGGTGTCGATAACTTCATTTTACGAGCTCAAATGCACACAACTTTGGTAGAATAGAGTAGTTTGATATTGTATCCATGATTATAATTCAGAATATTTACCCAATTTAAATTGATATAGTGCATCAGCATATAGTGAGACGTGAATTTATGGAAGACTATTAGTTTTAAGTATATCATGGAGAGAGTTTGCGCAGTGACGATAATTTTTAATGCAGTCCTACTAAAAACATTGTTTGGGACAAATAACATGAAATGGTAGGTGATGGTTTGGGATTCAGAGAGCACATTAATGAGGATCGGGCTCCATATGGGATTGGTACTGCGTACTATAAGCTGATGTGTGATGCTGATGAACTAGTTCACAAAGGTTGCACCATAATGTCTAACTTAGCATTGGTGTATGAACTTATCCACTTGAATTCTAAGTCAAAGATTTACAAGCCGAACCATGAGTGCTATGTGACTACTATGAAACGCCTAACACCAAACATAGATAATGAAATTCTGAATATTGGCAATCCAATAAGTTATTGATGTCTCTTAGTCTCCATCTCCAAAAGATAGACGCATATGTTATTTTATGGATATGCAACCCGCCTCAAGTGTTGTTTGTAGTGTGGTAAGTCATGTTACAAAGTATAATCTAATATAAGGAAATGTGCCGCTCAAAAGCTGTTAAATTACTTTCCCATAGGACTTAGATTGTAAATGTTGTATATGATGGGAAAGACTACTAAGAATATGACATGGCACTATCCTAATCTATTTATCGACGGATTCATGACACAACCAATCCATGTGATGCGTGGAAGTATTTCGATAATTATCATCCAGAGTCTCTATCAAAACCTTATAATGTGAGAGTTAGATTAAGTACTGATGGATTCAATCCATTTGATAAATTTGTAAGGAATTACTCTTGCTGGTTGGTGTTGGTGTGCATTTATAATATACCGCTTGGTTTATGCATGAAGGATTCATACATATTATTACACTTATAATATCTCGTCTTCGTAGTCCAGTATGGGATCTTGATGTGTTCATGCATCCATTGATAGACGAGCTTAAACACAATATGACATCGTATCGGGTTGGAGTACACATGGTAAATTTTATGAGTGAAACTAATACACATTATTTTACGAGAGGTAAGAAGCTATGTTGGTTTTATTGTCATCAGCATTTTACACGTAAGAACCACTGAGACAGGAAGAATAAATTTTCATATTTGAAAGGCAAAATGGTTACATATGAAAAGGAGAGACTTACCGGGGCTGAAACACTGGATCTTGTATTATTGGTCACTCCTCCAAATGAATTCGGTGAATCAAATTGCAAGAATAATTAACCTAAATATAGTACTGAACATCATTGAACAAAGAAAACAATTGGGAGCTAATTTACTGGAAGGACAATTTAATTTGGCACAATATAGACTTGACGTATACCGAAATATTTTTTTGGAGAACCTGATGTTCACTATCATGGATGTTAAATCAAAGACTAAGGATAATGCAAAAGCTAGGGAAGATATAAATTTTTTATGCTCAATGATCTATTTGAGTATGTTCGATGATCCAAGGTCATGAAAGGTTAAACCAAATGTTAATTATGTACTTAACAAAGATCAACAATAGATTGTTCCAACATAGCTTGGAAATTTAAAGCTACCAGACGGTTACGCAAGCAATCTATCACGTTGCATAGATGTAGATTCTTTTGGTGGCTTGAAATGCCATGATTGTCATATCTTTATGGGGGAAATGGTTATATGTTACCTTTTGTTATTTGTTATCTAATCCAATATGGGAGATAGTAGTTGATTTGTTTTATTTTTTCGAGACCTTTGTTCACTAGCCGTTTGCATGGAATATTCACTTGTGTTGGAGAAACATATAACACAATTAATATGTAAGTTGGATATTATATTTCTTATAGCTCTTTCTTTGATGTAATTGAGCATCTTCTTATTCATTTTCCATATGAAAAGCTTAATCGTAGACCTTGTTAATTTTGGTGGATGTATCATTTTGAATCGTAACTTTTTGCTAGTTGCTTTTTAGTAAACGCTTACATTTTTAGGTTACAAATTAACTCATGCAAACCTAACTTTTAACACGGTTAGGTATCTTGGTAAGCTGAAACTCATGGTGACTCTAAAGGTATACGTTGAAGGATCCATCTCACAAGCATACCTTCTCAAAGATGTGTCATTGTTTTGTGGGATGTATTTAGATGAAAATGTGCAAACTAATCAACGACAACCACCAAGGAGGACGATGGAAGGGAATTGGAGGTCGACAAATGTTTTTCAATCTTTCGACATCCTGGCGGACCAAAGAGATGCAAGAAGAAGTTTGAGTACTTGTCTTAAAAATATTCAAACACGTTACACATATATGTCTTTGAAAATACCCTTGAAATTCCCACAATTATTGAGTGAGTTTTTATTGATTTGCCATGATATAAAAATTGCACTAATAATTTTTATTTTGCAGCTCCTACAATGCACAACTTCTTCAACTCCATCCTGATTCTACTATAGCGGAGCTCGATCAATACTTCGTCGAGAGCTTTAGTCCTTGGTTGGAAGAATATGTAATATTAAATCTACTTGCTACTTCTTTATTTAATCATAATTTCCTTTCTTGCATTGTGTATAAGTATATACAATATCAAATTCAAACATATTAGCATGTTTTGATGTTTCATATTACGTTCAGTTCGTGAACTTGCTTGTGATAGTTTCTCACTGCATTTGTGGCAATTATTTTAATTTTGGTTGGAGGAGTTAAATTTAGTGTAAGAGTGATATCTTCTGTAATTTGCAGCAGCTCTCTCCATACATTTTCAGCAGTTATCTCACTGCAGTTGCAGTAGTCATTCCATTGTTGTTGCAATATTATATTTCACCGCATATACAAAAGTACTTCCACTACATTTGCAGCATAAATTTGCATAAGGTTCATACTGGATTAAAAAGTAATAGGTTGGTTATTTGTTTTGTAAGGATAAAGTTCATGTGATAGAAATTAGTATAAGGTTCATGTCATTGAAATTAGTATAAGAATTTTGTTTATTTTGGTGTAGTAAATCGTCCTTCTTTTTATTTCATTTCATGTGACAGATAAGATAGGTTTCTTGTTTTTGTTAGTGTTACAAATTAATTTCTTACATACTTATTTTTAGGTTTCTACAAATTACAATGGACTGTCGTACATCAACATTGGTCAATAGTCCATATTGTGAGATTCGCAAGTTTGATGGATATTACACCAACGGCTACCTCTTCAAAACCAAACATGGAAGAGATCATAAGACAAACAATACTGGTCTCATAGTTGAGGGGATCTATGGTGCTCATATGTTAGACTATTATAGTCAAATAACATAAATTTGGGAGATGTCCTATGATGGGATAATGGAATCCATTGCGTTTTGAAAATACGATGGGATTCTTAATGATAAGAAAAATATTCGAGTTTACCTTAAAATAGTTTGATAGAAATTCTTCGAAGAATTCAAATATCACAACATGATCCATTCATATTGGCTGCTCAATCTCAGTAGGTCTATTATTTAGATTATGTATAAACGAAACATCTCATAAAATATGGATAGTTATATGCAAGATAATTTCCCAAAATAGAATAAACATGACATATATTATTCCGACTGAGGATAAAGAATAAATATTAGTTGTTGAAACAACACAACAATGACTCTTCCAATAAGCTAGAATACCTCCGCCTGTGCCATTATAACCGGATATGGACCTAAATGATCCTAACGATCTTGTTGATCCCAAACATTTTGAGATTGTTGAAATGGAAAATTTTAATTATGATTTTATAAGCAATCGAGATGACATAGATAATGTTTCTAGTGATCAAAATGAGACCGACTTTGAATAACAACATTAATTGATATTATATATAAGATATTGATGTTGTTGATTTTAAATATTTTTGTTGAGTTGTTGAATTTGATGTTGTTATATGTTATGTTTAATTTACTAGTGTTGAATTTGAGTATTAGGTCCAATTTTATGTTTTGATGGTTGTACTATATTTACTTTAGACAGAACTGGTTGTGTATTTGTGTTATAACTTGTCTATTTTTTTCTTATAATTTCTCTACTTACAATGGAAAGGATACTCTTTTGCAACGCCCTGTTAATAAAAATTACATTAAATACTTTACATATTTTGACCTCTTTCGCACAACCTAATATTAAATTATTCTAATTTAACCGTAATTATGTCACGAAGAAGGATTTATACTCTTAAGTGATCTCTTTCCTGTACACGTATCTATTATACATACTACTATTTCGCTTATCTGAAACCCCTAATTTAAAAAACGATAATGTTCTTTCTTATATCTTCTCGTGTTGCCGCTTTTCTTACATTCTCAATGATCCAAAGATCAGCCTAGGTTGCTCGAGTAACAATATGTTGAAGATGTGAAATGTTTTTCTCTCGTTTCTCCTCAACTCTCATTGTATTATGCGTCTACCAATCATTTTTTTGTTCAAAATGTTGTTTAGGTTAAGATTTATGCGTCTGTATTAATAGATATTATAGTGGTATGATGATGTTTTGCTTGCTAATTACATGTGTTAATAGATTTGATAGTGTATGTCTATGTGTTGTATTATTTATAGTTGATGTTATGCTCTTTCAGTTGTCACTTTGTGTGGTGATCTTGTATTGTTGTACACTATAAAGGTGAAGCCTTTAAATCACAGAATACACGATCATTGGGATGAATGAAAATTTGTGCCTTTGTACTCAGTTTGTAAATGTTATCCATTACAAGGAAAAGATGTACTATGCCTATGTGATGAATTCTATTTATAGTTCATAATTCTATTTAAGTTTATGCATGTGTTAATCGATTTTAATTGTCATAATAATGTTTATGGACACAATTGTTTTGACAGACTCGATTTGCAAATTGTTTCTAGTACAAGGGAGATATATATTATGCTTGTGTGTTGAGTTCCATTTATACTTCATAATGTTGTTTAGGTTTATGAATGTGTCAATCAATTTTATTGGTTATGATGCTGTTTAGGGACACAATTATTGTGAAAATAGTGGGTGTTGTGATTGAGAGCAGAAGATTTCATTCAAGCTTTGGTTTATTTTTTTTAAAAACAATGTTTTGTTTTAAATCTCGCATGAAATCATATGCATCCAATGACACTACAACCAATGTAATCAAAATAAATTTTGCAACTATTCCATTTGTGTCCAGCATATGTCTCATTTTAGTCTGGGACTGTTTACATGACAGAGGTTACATTGTTAAAACTATTCTGTTGTTTTCCTTAAAGTTTTTTATAAGTTAGTGCAAGCTTGTGGAGCAACGTATGCAGGCTTGTGCAGTTGCTGTTTTAGGACCAGTCGAGGTCGTTTGTCCCTAAATATAAGTTACATTTCTAAATTTCTAATGTTGTTTGTCCTTCAATATTTTTGAAGTGAGTAAAATTTAAGAAATGTAATTTACCTATATTTAGGGACATGATACTTGGACTTCGTTTGCTAAGTCTGTAACTGCATAGATTGTCACTCAGACCATTGATTTTGTATTCTCGTATTCTTCAAATGTATAGGCTTTAAACCGACAAAATACATGAATATTGGTTTCATTAATATCTATGCACATGCACTTGTTTTTCAGCCAATACTTTGTTATTTTTTACGTACAAATCATCTCGTGGAGCAATGTGTGCAACCAATTGGCTCTTTCTTTGTTATGTTTTTATTTTTATTTTTTTTTGTTCAGTCTTGGAATTAACATTTCTCAAAGTGATTTGAAATAATAATAATAATTGGTCTTCTCTTATTCATGTAAACTTATCACTAAAACATGACTGAACCATATGTCATTAAGTATCATGATAGGTGCGCAACAGATCTGTAACACTAAGAACTAAACTGAATAAATTTAGATTATTTTCCAACACAATTGCAACACCGTTAAAGACAATACTAGAGTCAGTTATCATGCAACCTTATTACACCAAATGTTGCAACAACAAAAATACCAACATACATAATCGTTTGGTTAAATTGGTGCAAAGATGTTACAACAAATCTTGCAACGGCTTGATCTGATTCCATCTATATCAAATTTTACAACGTCTTGTTGTTGCGAGCCGATGGAAAAAGCCTTCTGGTGGCAACTAAGTTTGGTTAGTAACCTCACTTAACATAACCAAAACTTTTGGTCTCAAACCCATTGCGAATTCTTATATGCAACAGTGTTGTGACGATTTTCGTTATTTTCAGGTCATTCCAAAAAGGACAAAATTATTGTGGAGAAGTCAAGTTGTAGTATAAGGAAGGAGAACATTGGTTCTCGGGGGAGAGAGCATGCGAAGGAGGTAGATCAACAAAATGTTTATGTTTCCTTGAGGAGTAATAAGCGTGAGAGAAATAACATAATGTTGAAGGATGAGATTGGGGAAAATGTGAAATTAGGGATTACATACAACTATTCCTCCAGCGGGTAGCTAATGGATAGTGCGGTAGTCATGATATATATTGTTGCAATGGTGGAATCCTCTCCAATAAAGGAGAGTGAAATGACTATTTCATGAGCTAGGAGTTCCACCTTTAATTTTGAGGCCATGTCGGGTTACTTACATCAAGCTACACACAAATTTAAAAGAAAAATAAGCACCCAAGTACATGTGACTACTACTAGAAAGATTAACAAAGGAATTTGTGACGATATATTGGATCCTACACCTACATATGGAAAAACAATAAGACGACATATAAAAATGATGGTCTCTTTTTTTTCTTTTTGTTACTTGATGAGTCCGGAAATTTTCACCACTCACTGTAGAAACTGGACAGGGGCGATTCAGACAAAACCCACCCACTAAACCATCCAAACTGGACAAAAGTAGTAAAAGCTAATCACTTTTTGATTAAGTTAATTGCTAATCCTGCTTAATAAACTAATAGGTTCTTGAACTCGACCCGGTTCCATAAGTTTGACCCGAAAGCCCATATAGCCCATAATTAAGGGTATAAATACCCAACCACTTTCATTAATGAGGGTAATGAACATTTAATACAACCAAGCATCTTAAATCTCTCACTACAAAACACCCAAACATTAAATATCTCTTAAACACCACAAAACACTTGACTAAATTACCCTCAGTCGAAAATAATCCACAGCGAATTACGACCACAGTGGGAGGAGAAGGTGCCTGAATTTAGCATTCGAAAACATCAAGAAAAGTCAGTTCGGATGAATCCAGACGAGCAGGCAGTGCCACCAACTTTGGCACAAGTGGTGGGAGAAAATGATGAATACACGATTGAAGAGCGAGATAGATTGAAAGCTGAGATAGAAGCCTTAAGGGCTGCTAAAAGGGTAGAGATGGGCTTAAAAGAGAAATCACAAGTGTCAGTCGTTCACCACACTGACAATCCAAGGCAGCATGACCCATCAGCAAAAACCCATGTAAGTACTAAAAAGACTCAAGCTAGCTCAAAGAAGTATCACCAGTCTAAACCGGTGGAGAGCTCAGATTCAGCTTTAGAATCCTCTAGTAGCTCCTCGAACGAAGATGGAGTTGAGGAGTCCCTGTCATCCAGCAGCGATGAAGGTCGTTCTAAAAAGAAGTAAAATTTGGTTAAAAAGTATTCAAGAAAGAGGGAAAGGCATGGAAGGTTGAAAAGGCATCTAAGAAAAGGGTCATCTCATGGTCACAGCCATGGCCGGAGACATGTAGATCGATTGTTGATGGATCCTTTCACCTTTCATGATGAACCAGGTATCTTTGCGACTCCCAATGAAGATACGATGTTTAGTCGTGGCCGGAATTAGAGACGATCTCCATTGTCTTCCAAGATATTGTCCGGAAACCTTCCTAAGAGGTTTGACAGCACAAAGATGGAAAAATACGATGGGAGTAAAGATCCAGATAATCATCTGGAGAAATTCAAAAAATTTATGATGAATTTTGACGATGATGATAAGTTTCTTTATCGAGCGTTCTCCCAGTCTTTTACGGGGAGTGCTCTGAAGTGGTACAATAGTCTGCCACAGGGCTGCATCAGAAATTTTGATACTTTTTGGGCGGCCTTCCGGAGGCAGTTCGTTGGAAGTAAGGAAGTAAAGGGCAATGGAGACACTATTATCCATTGTGCCCATGAACCAAATGAATCCTTGAAAGAATATATAAGTCGCTTTGTGAACACTAAAAATGGATTAGCTAATTGCTTTGAACAAGTAGCAATAGCTTCTCTAAGGCAGGGTTTGAACCCTGGTAATTTGGCTGATTCAGTAACCAGAAAGTAGGCTATGACATGGGGCGGTTTACTAAATCATGTTGGGAAACAAATCAATGTAGATGAAACGAAAAAGACCAGGATGCATAGACAGGTGAGATCGGCCCTAGCTGCACCAAATCAGAACCAGAATCAGTCTGGGTATAAGGCTAAAGAGGCCGGACAGGGTCCGAGCAGGGCTAAGGCTCAATCCCACCTAGCACCAGCTCAGAGTAGACAATCCAGAAATAAGCGAGGGCTTTGGGTTCAGCCGGAGTGGTTGGCCGAGTTAAAAGAGAATGTGGCAACCATATATGACAAAAAAAAGACGAGGTACACTTCAGGAAGCCAGCTGCGATTCAATCTCCCAGGGAAAGTCGTAATAAATATTTCTGCCAATACCATAAAGATATTGGTCATAACATAGAAGATTGTATTGCTTTGAAGCAAAAGGTGAAAATTTTGATTGAAAGAGGAAAGTTGGGTGCTTATGTTAAAAGAAGAAGTGGAAATAGGCCTGATAATGCTCATCGGACTGGCCCAAACAATGCAGGGACATCGGCTCCGGATGGGGCTATGGTGATAATCGAAAGATTTGATGTGGAGTCAGAGTATTTAGATCCTGATCCAACCCGAAATAAGGTGGGCGTTATCACAGAGCACAGCAAGACGGTGTCCGGACTCATCAGTTTTTTGAGTCACTTACAATATTCGGTGGAGACACTATGACTGCACCTACTGCTTCTTCGAGGAAGAGGCATGTTCATACCCTGGCTACTCAACTGGAAGGAGGCATGACTTCATATCAATCTCAAATTCCTTTTCCCTTCATTGTTTTTGATGAATATGATTTGAGGAACATAGCTGGTCCCCATGAAGATGCTGTGGTGATAGGAGCATCTATTGGGGGCAATGACATTAGATGAATTTTGGTGGACACCGGTATCCTCTTTTTGACTTCATATAAACAAATGAAGAATCCAGCAGCGATTCAACGTTTGAACAGGTCAATTGTGGGTTTCACTGGAAGCTCAGTGGACGTAATGGGGGAGTTTGAGGAGGAGGTTTTGTTGGGCAAGGGCCCTTTCAAGAATATGGTCACAGTACTTTTTATTATGGTGGATTGTCCCACATATTACAATGCCATTTTGGGAAGGTCTTGGCTTTCCAAGATGCATGTTCTGGCTTCGACAGTCCACCAATGTTTAAAATATGTTGTGCAAGGACAAGTGGGAGTGGTCAGAAGTAGTCAAAAGATAGCAAGAGAGAGTTATGCAACAGCACTGGCCCTTTGAACTTTGGGGGCAGTTCGGATCAGTGAGGATTAGCAGTTGGAGGGGCCCTCTGGTGAAGAGGGCGAAATTGATGACCCGAGAGAGACCCCTGGTGTTTTAATACCAATTGAAGAGGTTGAAACTCACTCTCTGGCTGAAGGAAGAAATGTCACTATCGGATCTAAGATGACATCAGAACTGAAGAGTAAAATGCTGTCTTTTTTAACAGACCATCAACATGTTTTTGCTTGGGGCAATGCTGATGTGACCGGAGTGCCTGCAAGTATTATATCACACCAGCTATCCATCCGAAGAGATATAGCACCTGTTGTACAAAAGAGGAGAGATTTTTCTAAGAAGAAAGCTGATGTCATAGTTCAAGAGGTCGACCGACTTACTAAGATGGGGCACATAAAGGAATCTCAATACCCTTTATGAACAGCCAATCTGGTGTTAGTAAAAAATAAAAATGGGAAGTGGCGAATGTGCATTGACTTTACAGACCTTTATAGGGCTTGCCCAAAAGACCTATATCTGGTCCCTCGAATCGATCAGTTAGTGGACTCCACATCTGGGAACAAGTTGTTGTCCTTTATTGATGCCTTCTCCGGGTATAATCAGATTCAAGTGGATCCAAAGGATCAAGAGCGCACTACTTTTGTTACTGATAAGGGCCTTTATTGTTATAAGGTGATGCTTTTTGGGTTAAAAAAATATTGGGGGTACTTATCAGAGGTTGGTGAACAAATCCTTCGCTAATCAGATTGGAAGAAACATGGAAGTCTACATTGATGATATAATGGTAAAGAGTATGGAAAAAGAACTACACTTGGAAGATCTGCAAGAAACTTTTGCCAACTTGGTGAAAGTAAATTTAAAGTTGAATCCAGAGAAGTGTGTTTTCGGAGTGCAGTCCGGGAAGTTCTTGGGGTATGTGATAAGTGAGAAAGGGATACAGCCTGATCCATACGAGCTTAGTGCTTTATTGCAGATGGAGCCTCCTCGAAATATTAAAGAAGTACAAAGATTGACAGGGAGGTTAGCTGCTCTAAACCGTTTTATCTCAAGGTCTTCGGATAGGTGTACCTCGTTTTTTCAAACTTTAAAAGGTGAAAAATAATTTAATTGGTCTCCACAATGCGACCAGGATTTTGATGAAATTAAAAAACACTTATCCTTCCCTAAAACCTTGTTTAAACCTGTTGATGGAGAGACGATGTACCTATATTTAGCAGTCTCTGATTGTGCCAGAAGTGAGGTGCTAGTCAGAGAAGTGGACAATTATCCTCGTCCGGTGTACTACATCAGCAAAAGCCTGATAGATGCTGAAAAGAGATATTTAAAGCTTGAAAAGTTAGCACTGACATTAGTAATTGCTGCTAGAAAGATAAGGCCTTACTTTCAGTCTCACTCTATTGTTGTCCGGACATCTTTTCCCTTGAAAAATGTTCTTCAAAAGCCGGACATATCAAGCAGAATGATTAAATGGTCAGTGGATTTGGGAGACTATGATATTGATTTTGCCCCTCGAACTGCACTCACGGCTCAGTCTGTTGTTGAATTCCTAGTTGAACTCCATTTGGACAAGCAAGAATCAGGTGAAAAGACTAAGAAGGTATGGGTTGTCCGGACTGATGGTGGATCAAGTATCATGGGATGTGGTGCTGGGATATGTTTAACCTCTATGTATGGTGACACAATGTACCAGGCTATTTTTTTTTGCTTTCAGGGCTTCCAATAATGAGTCTGAATATGAAGCTCCATAGCGGGTTTAAAGTTGGCCCTAATTTGTGGAGCCAAAAGGGTCAGGTTAATGAGCGATTCACAACTTCTTATCCATCATGCACAAGGTCAATCCGAGGCCAAAAAAGAGCAACTGATTAAATATTTGTTCATCCTTAAAGAAGTGGCACTTAACTTCAAAGACATCACCTATGAGCACATACCCCGAACAGAAAATACGCTAGCAGACTCCTTGGCAACCATAGCATATTCTGAGTCCTACCCATGGATTCACGTGCAGGAGTGCCCATCCATTCAACTCAATCAGAGCAAGGACGGGGAGGAAAGTTTAAACATACAAGTAAGTCAACCTCAAGACTGGAGGTATCCTCTTTTTCAATATATCTCAGATGGTGTCTTGCCTCCGGAGAGAGCAGTGGCAAGGAAGGTGAAGTATACGGCTCGTGGATTTGTAATCCTAAGAGACGTCCTTTACAAGAAGTCTTTTAGTAAACCTCTTTTGCGATGTTTGGGGATTGAAGAGTCCCAAATAGTGCTGTCTGAACTACATGATGGTGAGGGATCAACACACTGTGGTTATAGAGCTTTAACCAGAAGAGTCTTGTTGGCTAGATACTACTGGCCCAATATAATGGAAGTTGCCAAGGAATTGGTGAAGAAGTGTGATCCATGCCAAAGATACGGTAATGAAATTCATATCCCAGCTGTCCTATTAGAGTCAATTTTTTAGCCAATACCTTTTGCTCGTTGGGGGCTAGATCTGGTGGGACCTCTACCTATGGCGTCCGGGGGATGCAGAACTATTATAGTTGCCATTGATTATTTCTCAAAGTGGATAGAAGAAGCCCCATTGGCAGGAACTAATTCAAAAGCTGTTATAAAATTTATCTTATCTAATATTTGTTGTAGATTCGAGGTTCCACAAAAGATAACCACAGAAAATGGGGCACAATTCGATAATAAGGATATGGAGAGCTTATGTGCCTCTAGAGGCATTCAGCATTGAATTTCTTCTCCTTTCCACCCACAGGCGAATGGTCAGGTTAAAGTGGCAAACAAGACCATCCTGTCCGGTTTTAAACAGAATTTAGAAGGGGCTGCTGGAAAGTGGCCAAGTTATCTATAAGAAGTACTATGGGCCTACCGGACTACTCATGGGGCTGCTACATAGGAATCCCCATTTACCTTGGTATATGGTATGGATGCAATAGCTCCTATAGAAGCAACTCTTCCTTCATTCAGAGTCCACAATTTTTCCGAACAGGCTAATGAAGTGGCAGTCAGAAGTCAACTTGACCTGATAGAAGAAAAAAGGGTTAAGGCTCATCTCAGAGCCACACACTATCAGGGTTTGATGAGAAGCAGGTTTGCTTCCAAAGTCAGAAGGATGGATTTTCAACCAGGGGATAAAGTGTTGAGAAAATTCTTCGTACATACTAAGGAGAAGCAGTTCGGAAAGCTAGCTTTAACTTGGGAAGGACCCTATGTGGATAGTGAAAATCTTAAGCCTGGGACATACAGGCTTCAAGATAAAGATGGAAGGATCTTGAATCACCCCCGGAACATTGAACACCTCCGGTTGTATCCAGAATGAGAATTATGTAAATATTTACTTGTTTAAAGTCCATGTAAACATTAGGGGGCATACTCTTTCCTACCCTGGTGGCGTGGGGAGGTTTTAATGAGGTGTCTGGGCTTTTTAATGAAATGCGGTACTTTTTTGAAAAATTCAGAGTGTTTCGATTGATAGCTTCTTTGAAATTTTTTAAAGTATCACTGACAGACCGGATTGATTTAGTAGAATGATGACCATTTAAACATTTTTCATCGGAGAATTTACACTCTCACTTTGTTAGTCTTTTTCTCACGCAAGTATACGCGGTCAAATCGTAGCAAGTAATAAGTAAGAAATATCGTTCCCACGAAGACTAGGTGTATAAGACAAGAATTCACTTATGCAACAACGTATGATTATTAAACTAATGCTTGAACGAGTAATAAAGTATGAATGTAACTAAACAAATCAAGTACGAGAATATCTAATGAGTTTTACTTATACGAGAGAAAACATGGAACCCTAACTTCATTGTTTATTTTACTGAGAGTATTAATATACTTAATCAATATGTAAGATAACTACGATTACTAATCAGATAACACAAAATCAGAATACGCTACCTTTCAGTACACGTAAACCAAACCACTTAAACAACCACAAAAGAGATAGTAGTTAAGCAGACACCGCATGCATGACAATCCTATATGTCTATATGAATTGAGGTACAATTGGTTTTAAGCACAAGTTACCTATTTCGATTACATAGGGTAATATGATATGGTTCATGACATATTACGAATCATGAACAATCACAATATGAATCTTTCAAGAACCTATGCTAGCATGGCAAGTTCTAACCCTTAAATATACTTTCGCATTCATTAAAGATAAACAATTTAGATGTTCGCGACGCATCTAACAAAAATAACAACCATACTAGGTAACCGATAAACATATCTCAAAAATCAATTAAGCAACAAACCCTAAATAATATTCAAACAAATCCGCTAGGGTTCCATGACAATGATTAGTTCATAATCGAACAAATCATCATCATGGTCTTAAAAATTAACATAGTTTGTTGAAAAAAAAAACTAAAAAGAGTATAGAAAAATTAACACAGCGTGATGAATAAAAATAAGAATAAAAATAAACTAAAAAGAGTATCGAAAAATTAACATAGCGTGATGTATATAAATAAGAATAAAAATAAACTAAAAAGAGTATAGAAAATCTAAACCGAAAAAGAAACTCAACGTCAATTCACCGTCAATTGCCGTCAATTGCCGTCTGTGTTAATCGAAATTCAATTCGGCGTCCGACACCAATTGTATCTGCCTCTCGAGTCTCACACCAATTGATAATTACTTTTCGAACAGTCTGAAACCAAATTGCTTTTGAAACTGTCTGACGCTAGCCTTACTTTTCGATCGGCCTACAATTGTACTCCCTTTTTCAAATCTGACAAAATTGCTTTGCTTTTCTCGTCCGTTTCTTTCTTTTTTTTATTTTCTGTTTTTCTTTTTTTTCTTTTATTTTGTATTTTTGCCGAAAGACTAGAAACCAAACGGCACACCCCTTTCTCTTTTACGTCTGTCTCTTTATATAGATACTCTGCCAAAACCCTAAAAACAATTAAATTACGTAACGTAAATGTTTATGTTAAATAAAATAATATTTTAAACAATATAGCTAAATAAAATATTCGGATTAATATTCTTTTCTTAATTCAGCATTAATTTCTTTTTATGCTTCGCTTTAATATTTTCTTCTTAATTTAATATTTTAAACAATATCTTAGAAAATATATTTTCCTTTTTTTTTCAACATTACTCCCTCCGTTCCTTATTATAGGTCATTTTAAGAAACTAAATTAATTCCATATTAGTTGTCGTTTCACAATTACCAATGTAATATTAAATGATATTCAATTTGATAGCCAATGAAACCAATTCCCTTTTTTTTTATCAAACTGCAGCTTTTTATTATAATTGACCAATTAAATTTATTCCTGCTCTAATTTTTATAGGAAAGAGAACTCATAATGAGTTTCCTTAATATCCGTGCTCCCACCTTAAACGTCCATTAATATGGAACGGAGGGAGTAATATATTTTTCAAGCATTGATATATATTTTTGTGGAAAATCACTTGTCATAATATATTTTAAGCATTAATATATTTTCTTTTGGAAAATCACTCGTCTTAATATATTTTTAGCATTAATATATTTTCTTTTCTTTTCAATTGTTCCAAAATTTTCCTAAATACATTAATTTTCCAGTTTCTTCAATTTCAACCCAAATTTATTAATATTGTCATAATTTACCCGCGGCACAAGCGACTTTAATAATACTGGAAAAACATGTTAAAACTCAACGAATACTTGAGAGCCGGTGATGATTTTAAGAATAATGGAAGCGTAATAAATTATATGAAATGCACTTATTAAACCCCCAAACTTAAACCGTTGTTTGTCCTCAAGCAATGCAAAACAGGTTTAACAATTGATGCATGAATGCAACTAAATTTAAATGGATGCAAGAGCGCAATGATCCCGAACAAGTAACCGTAACTAATTAAGCATAAATGCCTCAACGAATGTAATGACCTCGGAATGTGAAATAACTAGGTACTCAAATGTTAGCAATACAAGTGAAAAAGGGTGCGTGTGTGCTCAAACTCAATCGACATGTTTTTAGTACAAATTAATGGACCTTACTTGTTCTCATCATAATAATCACAAGATTAGAAACGAAATACAACCTAGATTCTTCATAGTCAAGTTGCACATCCATATTTCTCCGGGGTTGTCAAAGATTTATTATGCTTTACTCTATATACAAACACTCAAAGGCTTATTTGACCGTGCAATGGACGAGGTCCCTTAAAGACTTATACAATGGTGCCCATGTAACGAGCTTTAGGTTAGCGGATCCCAGACCGGAAAAGTCTTAGGTCACTAGGCACAAAGTCCCCTAGAACTTAATAACTCGAGCACCAAAGAGCTCATCCTAGCCAATTTTGCCTTCTTCTTTTTTCTTTTTTTTTTCTTTTTTTAAGAAATCGGATTAGGAATGAGTGCGTTTCGCTCCATCTCATTCCACCCCTAGACTACTCACAATACGCAGCCCCCAGCGAGAGGACGTACGTCAACGAGCGACTACTAGCCTTTGACCCCTAACTGAATAATACGCATATTTATCTTTTAACTCCCCCAAACTTATCTTTTTGCAATCCATGAGCTAATAAAGGATTAAGGTGTAATTCTGAACCTAAGCAAGGATTATGTATAACAATACTCAAGTGTGTCCGTAACTAGCATAAAAACAATCGATGAGTCTACATGTATTAATTGTGCTTCTACATCAAGCAAGCTAACTGGCAAGCAACCTAATTAGATTTTATTCCTACTGTCATTCCAAACAATTTTTATCATCGACTACTTAAGTAGAAACAGAAACTGAAGGGATCAAAGACGCGAAATGCAAAAAAATGCTATGTTAATAGACTAAGTCGATCCTAAACACAGTTTATATAATCATGGCATGAATATTCAAATAAGCATGACTAACATGAATAACTACTATGATGAATGCAACTACAAGAAATTAAAAGATAAAAGAAACACTCCCCTATTCGTCCAGTAGTGTTGATCGTTGTTTCTCAGTGCGTTGCCTCCCACGAAGCGCTTGTTTAACGTCAATAGCTCGACGATACCACTTGGAATCATATAGTGTCGAGGCGGATACTGAATGTCTCACGGTTCCCCACATCTCCATAGTAATGCTTGAGTCGCTGACCATTGACTTTGAATGCTTTGTCTGGCGATTCCTCAAAGATTTCACCTGCTCCATGTGGATATACTGTCTTGACTTTAAAAGGTCCAGACCATCTTGACTTGAGCTTCCCTGGGAAAAGCTTTAGACGAGAGTTGAAAAGAAGAACCATTTGACCCGGCTCAAAAGCTTTATGTAGAAGTTTCCTATCATGCCATTTCTTGACTTTTTCCTTATACATCTTCGAGTTCTCATAGGCTTGAGACCGAAACTCGTCCAGTTCATTCAATTGAAGCACACGCTTTTCGCCAGATGCTTGAATGTCGAAATTCAACTTCTTTAAAGCCCAGAATGCCTTATGCTCAAGTTCTGCTCGAAGATGACAAGACTTACCATATACTAACTGAAATGGTGACATCCCAAGTGGAGTTTTGTAAGCCGTTCGGTATGCCCATACTGCTTCATCTAACTTCAGAGACCAATCTTTCCTTGAAGGATTCACCACTTTTTCCAAGATTCGCTTGATTTCACGATTCGAGACTTCAGCTTGACCATTAGTTTGAGGGTGGTAAGCGGTAGCAACCCAATGAGAAACACCATATTTAGCCAACAATGCTGTGAACTGACGATTGCAAAAGTGAGTCCCTCCATCACTGATTATAGCACGAGGAGTTCTGAAGCGAGTGAATATTTGCTTACGAAGGAAATTGAGCACTACCTTAGCATCGTTAGTTGGGAGAGCTTTCACCTCTACCCACTTAGATACATAATCCACAGCTAAGAGTATGTATAGATTGTTGCAGGAGGAAACAAATGGTCCCATGAAATCTATTCCCCATACATCGAATACCTCAACCTCAAGAAGCACATTAAGGGGCATCTCATTTCTCCTAGAAATATTACAAACCCTTTGGCATCGATCGCATCTACGAACGTACAGATGAGCATCATTAAACAAGGTAGGCCAGTAGAAACCTGCTTGCAGTACTCGAGCAGCTGTCTTATCCCCAGCATAATGTCCTCCATAAACCGTAGAGTGACAATCATGTAAAACTTTCTCAATCTCACTGTATATAATGCAACGTCGGATCATCTTATCAGCACACTGTTTAAACAATAATGGTTCATCCCAAAAATACCATTTCACGTCATGCAAGAATTTCTTTCGTTGAGCCCAAGTAAAATCTGAATGGATCACATTGCTAACCAGATAGTTAACAAAATCAGAAAACCATGGTACTTCTCCTTGAATCACGAACAACTGCTCATCTGGGAAACATTCGTTGATAAGAATTCCATCTCCCTTGTCTTTCTCATGTTGCTCAAGACGTGAGAGATGGTCAGCTACCTGGTTTTCAGTCCCCTTTCTGTCTTTAATTTCCAACTCGAATTCCTGAAGCAAGAGTACCCATCGAATTAAGTGAGGCTTTGCATCCTTTTTAGATAGCAGGTACTTGATAGCCGAATGATCCGTGAAAACCGTGACTTTAGCACCAAGCAAGTAGGATCTAAACTTCTCAAAACCATAGACAACAGCCAAAAGCTCTTTTTCAGTAACTGTGTAGTTTCGTTGTGCATCATTGAGGGTTTTACTAGCATAGTGAACCACGTGAAACACCTTCAGCTTCCTTTGACCAAGAACGACTCCCACAGCGAAATCACTAGCATCACACATCATCTCAAATGGCTCTTCCCAGTTAGGCGCAGTGATGATTGGGGCTGATGTCAACTTTTTCTTCAAGAGCTCAAAAGCAACAGAACACTCTTCAGTAAATCGAAAGGGAGCTTCTTTTTCTAGTAGACTGCAAAGCGGTTTGGTGATCTTTGAGAAGTCCTGAATAAAACGTCTATAAAATCCAGCATGACCAAGAAAACTACGAATTCCTTTTACTGAGATAGGAGGAGGAAGCTTTTTTATCGTTTCAAGCTTGGCCTTGTCTACTTCTAAACCTCTCTTAGATACCTTGTGTCCAAGGATGATACCTTCTTGAACCATGAAGTGACATTTTTCCCAATTAAGAATGAGGTTTGTTTTCACCCATCTCTCAAGTACTTTACCCAGATTAGATAGACAGCCATCGTATGATTTCCCAAAGACCGTGAAATCGTCCATGAACACCTCCATGATATCACCAACCATTTCAGAGAAAATAGCCATCATGCACCTTTGAAAAGTAGCGGGTGCATTGCAAAGTCCAAAACGAGACACGTCGAAAAGCAAAGGTACCAAAAGGGCATGTGAAGGTCGTCTTCTCCTGATCTTCTGGAGCTATACAAATCTGATTGTATCCTGAATATCCATCGAGCATACAGTAATATTTATGGCCCGCCAACCTATCCAACATCTGATCAATAAATGGCAAGGGAAAGTGATATTTTCTAGTGGCCTTATTCAATTTACGATAATCCATGCAAATTCTCTATCCAGTGACTGTCCGAGTGGGGATGAGTTCATTCTTTTCATTTGTTACTACTGTCATTCCTCCCTTCTTTGGTACACATTGCACCGGGCTTACCCACTGACTGTCTGAGATAGGATAAATAATGCCTGCATCTAGCCACTTTAGGATTTCTTTCTTCACCACCTATTTCATGATAGGATTTAGTCTCCTCTGATGCTCGATAGATGATTTGCTCCCTTCTTCGAGCAGAATCTTGTGCATGCAGTAAGAGGGGCTGATTCCCTTGATATCTGCTATGGTCCAACCAATGGCTGTTTTGAACTTCCTCAGGACTCTCAATAGCTTTTCTTCCTCACTACCTGAAAGGTTAGATGCAATAATAATAGGTAATGTAGATGACTCTCCTAAGTAAGCATACCTGAGATGATCTGGTAGTGGTTTTAGTTCAAGTTTAGGAGCTTCTTCTAGCGAAGGTTTAAAGCCTTTCCTGAGAATCCTTAAGATCACCCAGTCCAAGCGACTCATGTGGAATATTGAGGCTCTTTTGATACGGGGCTGCCTGTAGTAGTTGAACACATTCAGATATCTCTTCGTCTTCTAAGTCAGATTCACCATGTAGAACTCTGGCTAGAACATCTGAACTCGCATACCGATCCACCTCATTGTTGTACAAAGAATCAATCATATCCGACCTGAAACATTCTTCATCCTCTGTTGGATATTTCATAGCCTTGACAACGTTGAAAGTGACATTCTGATCTTGCACTCTCATAGTGAGTTCCCCTTTTTGGACATCGATCAGAGTTTTTCCCGTAGCCAAGAATGGTCTTCCCATGATGATGGGGATATTTTTGTCCTCTTTGAAGTCCAAGATAACGAAGTCAGCAGGAAAGATGAGCTTGGCTACCTTTACTAAGACATCTTCTACGATCTCACGAGGATATGTAATAGAACGATCGGCCAGTTGCAAAGAGATATTAGTCGGTTTTGGCCCAGGTAGCCCAAGTTTCTCAAACACAGATAGGGGCATCAGATTGATGCTCGCTCCCAAATCACATAAACATTTGTTGAAAGTTAGATTACCGATTGAACAAGGAATGGTGAAGCTTCCTGGATCTTTGAGTTTGGGAGGCAATTTTTGTTGTAAGATCGCACTGCATTCCTCAGTGAGCGCCACTGTCTCAAAATCACCAAGCTTTAACTTTTTCGAAAGAATCCCCTTCATGAACTTGGCATAACTAGGCATTTGCTCTAATGCTTCAGCAAAAGGTATGTTGATGTGTAGCTTCTTGAATACCTCCAAAAATCTCCCAAACTGAGCATCTAGCTTCTGTTTCTGTAACCTTTGCGGAAAAGGTGGAGGAGGGTAGATCATAGGCTCAACAACTGACTGAGATGGCTTTTTAGGTGGCTGATCTTGACCAGAATTAACCTCAGATGAGGGCTGATTTTGAGAAGAATCCGCCTCTTGTTCAACTGTGGGGTTCTCAGCAACCTTTCCTGATCGCAAGGTGATAGCTTGGCATTGCTCTTTGCCGTCCCGTTTACCTGGATTATGTTCTGTGTCGCTAGGAAGAACTCCCTGAGGTCTAACAATCATGTTACTGGCCATCTGCCCAATCTGATTTTCCAAGGTCTTGTGAGATACCATCAGACTTTTAATCATTAACTTCATCTCTTCGAATTCAGAGTCTCTCACAGAATGTTGAGAAGGGTCAGGATGTTGATTCTGAGGTTGTCTTGGGGCATACTATTGAGATTGATGCTGCTGCCCTTGTTGCTGAAATACAGGAGGAGCGTATGGCTTAGCACCATAATGTTGATTACCTTGTTGATTATTGCTCCAACTGAAGTTCGGATGATTTCTGTTGCTTGGGTGATATGTGTTTGAGATTGGTTGTTGATTCTGCCTCTGAAAGTTACTCACAAATTGCACTGACTCAGTAGAGATTGGGCATTTTTGAGTGTCATGCCCTTCAGCACAAATCTCGCACACACTAACTACCTGTTGTACCCCTAGTTTAGTCAAGAATCTACCTTCATGTTCAGAGCTTCAAGCTGAGCTGCTAAAGCAGTGGCAGTGTCTACGTTAAGAATACCAGCTACTTTATGTTGTGTCTGTGTCTAAGAAGGGTTCTGGAATTCATTAGCAGCCATCATCTCAAGGAGCTCATGAGCCTCCTCATAGCTTTTCGTTAATAAGGCTCCCCTAGATGCAGCATCGACCATGGGCCTTGTTTGCGCACCCAACCCATTCTAGAAGCAATTTATTACTAACCAATCAGGCATCCCATGATGAGGACATTTTCTGAGCATCTCCTTGTAACTCCCAAGCTTCACTTAAAGATTCACCATATGACTGAGAAAACTGAGTAATAGCATTCCTCAAGGCGGATGTTCTTGCCATAGGAAAGAATTTTGAGAGAAATTTATGTGCTAGTATATCCCAAGTAGTGATCGAGCCTGCTTGTAAAGAGTGTAACCAGCTCTTAGCTTTGTCCCTCAGAGAAAATGGGAAGAGTCTCAGTCTTATGGCATCATCTGAAACACCGTTGAACTTGAAAGTATCACAGATTTCAAGGAAGGTCATAATGTGCATATTAGGATCCTCAGATGAAGCTCCCCCAAACTGACAAGAATTCTGCATCATCTGGATAGTGCTGGGTTTAATCTCAAATTTTTTCGCAGCGATATTGGGTCTGACAATGCTAGACTGAATATCCCTGATCTTTGGTTGAGAGTACTCCATGAGTGCTTTTGGAGCTGGATCTCCCATTGTATACACGCTCAAGTACATGAAGCACAAGAAACACTCGAAAAGCAAGTAATCGAATCAAGTCAGTAGTTTTATAACGACCCCTGCTGATAAGCAATAAAACTGTCAAATAACACCGAGTCCCTGGCAACGACGCCAAAAACTTGTTAGTCCTTTTCTCACGCAAGTATACACGGTCAAATCGTAGCAAGTAATAAGTAAGAAAGATCGTTCCCACGAAGACTAGGTGTATAAGACAAGAATTCACTTATGCAACAACGTATGATTATTAAACTAATGCTTGAACTAGTAATAAAGTATGAATGTAACTAAACAAATCAAGTACGAGAATATCTAATGAGTTTTACTTATACGAGAGAAAACATGGAACCCTAACTTCATTGTTTATTTTACTTAGAGTATTAATATACTTAATCAATATGTAAGATAACTACGATTACTAATCAGATAACATTAAATCAGAATACGCTACCTTTCAGTACACGTAAACCAAACCACTTAAACAACCACAAAAGAGATAGCAGTTAAGCAGAGACCGCATGCATGACAATCCTATATGTCTATATGAATTGAGGTACAATTGGTTTTAAGCACAAGTTACCTATTTCGATTACATAGGGTAATATGATATGGTTAATGGCATATTACGAATCATGAACAATCACAATATGAATCTTTCAAGAACCTATGCTAGCATGGCAAGTTCTAACCCTTAAATATACTTTCGCATTCATTAAAGATAAACAATTTAGATGTTCGCGACGCATCTAACAAAAATAACAACCATACTAGGTAACCGATAAACATATCTCAAAAATCAATTAAGCAATAAATCCTAAATAATATTCAAACAAATCAGCTAGGGTTCCATGACAATGATTAGTTCATAAACGAACAAATCATCATCATGGTCTTAAAAATTAACATAGTTTGTTGAAAAAAAAATAAACTAAAAAGAGTATAGAAAAATTAACACAGCGTGATGAATAAAAATAAGAATAAAAATAAACTAAAAAGAGTATCGAAAAAATAACATAGCGTGATGTATAAAAATAAGAATAAAAATAAACTAAAAAGAGTATAGAAAAATTAAACCGAAAAAGAAACTCAACGTCAATTCACCGTCAATTGCCGTCTGTGTTAATCGAAATTCAGTTCGGCGTTCGACACCAATTGTATCTTCTTCTCGAGTCTGACACCAATTGTATCTGCTTCTCGAGTCTGACACCAATTGATAATTACTTTTCGAACAGTGTGAAACCAAATTGCTTTTGAAACTGTCTGACACTAGCCTTACTTTTCGATCGGCCTACAATTGTACTCCCTTTTTCAAATCTGACACAATTGCTTTGCTTTTCTCGTCCGTTTCTTTCTTTCTTTTATTTTCTGTTTTTCTTTTTTTTTCTTTTATTTGTATTTTCGAAAGACGAGAAACCAAACGGCACACCCCTTTCTCTTTTACGTCTGTCTCTTTATATACATATTCTGCCGAAACCCTAAAAACAATTAAATTACGTAACGTAAATATTTATGTTAAATAAAATAATATAAACAATTAAATTACGTAACGTAAATATTTATGTTAAATAAAATAATATTTTAAACAATATAGCTAAATAAAATATTCGGATTAATATTTTTTTCTTAATTCAGCATTAATTTCCTTTTATGCTTCGCTTAATATTTTCTTCTTAATTTAATATTTTAAACAATATCTTAGAAAATATATTTTCCCTTTTTTTCAACATTATAGGTCGTTTTAAGAAACTAAATTAATTCCATATTAGTTGTCGTTTCACAATTACCAATGTAATATTAAATGATATTCAATTTGATAGCGAATGAAACCAATTGCCTTTTTTATCAAACTGCAGCTTTTTATTATAATTGACCAATTAAATTTATTCCTGCTCTAATTTTTATAGGGAAGAGAACTCATAATGAGTTTCCTTAATATCCGTGCTCCCACCTTAAACGTCCATTAATATGGAACGGAGGGAGTAATATATTTTTCAAGCATTAATATATATTTTTTTGGAAAATCACTTGTCATAATATATTTTAAGCATTAATATATTTTCTTTTGGAAAATCACTCGTCTTAATATATTTTTAGCATTAATATATTTTCTTTTCTTTTCAACTGTTCCAAAATTTTCCTAAATACATTAATTTTCCAGTTTCTTCAATTTCAACCCAAATTTATTAATATTGTCATAATTTACCCGCGGCACAAGCGACTTTAATAATACTGGAAAAACATGTTAAAACTCAACGAATACTTGAGAGCCGGTGATGATTTTAAGAATAATGGAAGCGTAATAAGTGATATGAAATGCACTTATCACACTTCAAAATACTTATAAAATAACTAAGGGTTATTTAAACATTAGTCATCGAAATTGGGTAACTATAAGACAATGCAAGAATTGTGTAGGATAAAATTGCCCGGCTAGCACCGGGGAGTGATATTAAAATATGTAAAATGCCTTGGCCATCCAAGGAATTTGAAGTTTTAAAAGAAAAGGTGTATCCGGACAAGAGCCGGACAAGGTTACAAAAATTCCTTGGCCATCCAAAGACTTTAGTCTAACACAAAAATTAAAAGAAAATAAAAAGATAGTTTAAACTTCAAGGCTGAGCTTCCTTAGATGGTCTATCCTCATCTGGCTTCTTCTTGGGGTCTTTAGGTTCCTCGTTAGGGCTCTCTCCGGTCCCTTCATCTTCCTTAGTAGTATCATCCCAACCAATGCAGTAGCAGTGCTTATCACCATCAGCCATAGTATGGTGAGGAAGATCTTCGTCTTCCACAAATCGCCATAAATCTCCTAGTGTCCTCTTCAGAAATTTTTGATGAAAGAGCAAGACCATGTCTGATTTGATTTGAGCATACCTTTCCTCTTGGGAATCTATCACCTTGTTGGTGTATGCATCGATTCTGGCTTGGATTGTCTTCTCTTGTTCCTTGATCAAATCATCTGTCTCCTGGTTAACTCTAGACACAGCATCTTCGAGCGAAATTTTGTCATTGGTTAGGGTCTGGATGACATTGTCTCTGGCCTTCACCTCCTCTTTTGAAGTGGAGAGATCCTTCTCCAAGCCAGAACACTTAGATTGGAGTTCCATGTTAACCCCCTCCGAAGTGGCCAGCTTGGTGGCCAAATCCTCTTTCCCCTTCTTCAATTCCTCGATCTCTCTCATTAATGCCTCAGCATTCTGGTTGGCGTTAAGGAGGTCGTTAGACAAGCTCTCTTTATCTGAGTTGAGTGTATTGATGAGGATGGATTAATTTCGCACTTGTCTCTCCAAGTTGAGCACCGGTTGAATATTTCTCAATAAGGAGTGGGTCACCATGTCCTTCTCTCCTGAAACAGAAAAAGATTTACCGCTGAAAGTAACGATGCTCGAAGAGCTTGGAGGGAGGTAAGGGCCAGCAAAGTCGTCATTCTCGAGGTCTTCAAAATAAAGGCCAATCCCTTGAAGGCCACTGATGTCTACTCCATCAATGTTAATATCCCCTTCGGCACCCTCTCTGGTGTGAAAGTCACTTGGGATTTGCTCTGCCTGTGTTGGGTCTGTTGGGTCGACCGGAGGAAGAGACTCCGGAGGCCGGAGAACTACTTTATCTCCCTTGGAGACTTTCTTCTTCTTGGATTCCCTATCTCCACCATCTGCTCCCCATTTTTCGGTCTATTTTGGAAGCCTTTGAGGGTTTTGGAAGTCCAACTGCATCGATTCCTCTTTGGTACTCTCATTTTCCACCACTTGAAGCAGATCAGCATCGATTCCTCGTTGGTCCTGCACATTCTGGTTTGCTGGGACAATCTCCACAACACCACCTTGGTTGACCTCAGCCACATCTGGCTTTTTCTTGAATTTCTTGCCCTTCATTTTACTTGGGGCTTTAGCTCTGCCCGGCAAGGACAGATTCTCATCCTTCTAATCTGTCCTCTGTACAATGACACCCGGAGGAGGCGGTGTGGTCAATTCCTCCCAAGACAAGTCTCTCCGGCCGGTTGTGTTCCAGAGGTGGGATCTCACCAGGTTGCCGGCAGTAAAACAATTGTGGAAGCGATTTCCCCATTTGTCAGCAGCCCAAGCATTCAGCTTGGCACGAATAGTCTGCCCCTCCTCCAAGTAGTCGGAGAACTCCTTCGGCAGCACTACCCAAAGAAAGAGAAGAGCATTTAAGTAAACAAACTTTTTTAATAAGGAAAGAAAAACAAACATGATGAAATATTAACCTGTGCTTTTTCATCTGCTGGTAAGCATGCTTGGATTATCACAAGCCTTAATCTTCTTCCCATTTTTCCAAGCTCCACTAATGAACAAGAATTGGGTCTTCCAATTCTTATCCGATTCGAGCAGATCATCCACCACTTTATAATTGTCAACCATATTGAAATGATAGAAGGGGATGATGTGATTCTTGCAAAGGCTGGCCACAGCAGCGAACTGCTCCATCGGAAGCGGGATTTTGGAGAGCCTAGAGGCCATGATGCAAGCCATGAGAGTGTACCAAGCATTGGGACTCAGTTGCTTGGACATAACTTTATCAGATGGAAATATCTGACGATCTCTGGGTCCAAGGGAAATCTAAGCCCCCAGTTGAACAACTCTGTGTAGAAAACTATCTCACTTATCTTTCAGTCCATTGGCGTCTCCGGATCGACCGGTATCCTCACTTTAACAGATTATGGGATCCCTCATTTCGTCCGGATCCGGCCCAATTCAGCAGTATGGATGAAGGCGTAGTTAATGTTCTGCATGGCTAGCAGATACTTTACGCTCACCTTGTGGAAGCAAGGTCCCACTCTACCTTCAAGGGACTCCAGCAGGTCCGGATGTTTTAAACACAGCTTCTCTTTACCCTTTTCTTTTCTTGACAATGGCAGCCTCCCCCACCTTCCCGGAGACATCAGTCTCAAAAGGGGCTTCTTTAACACTGTCCTCCATCAATCTTCCAACACCATGGAAGGATTGTCAGTTGTATTTGATGGAGGAGTGCTGGTGGTTGGTTCAATAAGCTGTCCGGATGGCTGGACATCGCTTTCCCTTTGTGGTCTGGTGTGCAGCTGGGGCTCAGATCCGGAGGGTTCATTTCGAAGGCTTGTTCTGGTAGCCTCCAGACAAGACGATTTATCCTTAGGAACTTTGATGGGTGCCTCTGACCTTGTAGCTTTGTCCTTGGCCCCAGACTTAGAGGGCCCTGATTTCGGAGACTTAGAATGTAGAGCAACAGCCTGTCCTTTTACTAAACGGCCTCTTCGTCGAAGCGTTAGCTTTTCTGGGGAATTATCACCATCTGATCCCATGACTATGAACGGAGAGGGTTTCTTTATGCTTGTAACAGCTTTTTCCCGTTCGACAGTGGGCTTTGACTCCTGAACCGATGAGCCTGAGACAATGGGTGAAAGAATTGGTTGAAATAACCTTCTGGGTTTGGAACTTCAAGCAGAAGATGAACCTCGATCGGGGTCTGAGTTTGGTGTTTCAAACTTGTCGATTGGAGAAACTGGAAGACCTGCAGCAATGCGCCTTTCTCGCTCGAATCTTTGTGCTTTCTCTAACTCCGAAAGATTAAGCCACCCACCTTTTACAAGTGCATTTCTTGCTGTAAACATAAACTTACACCAAAAGGATTTTGAGAAGAGAGATGAAAGCTTTGAAGTAAAGGAATGAAAGAGTAGTGAAGATGGTAAAACAGTGAAAAATGAGGTAATTTATACTAAAAAGACAAAAATATACCTAGAAACCTAGGAGAATACGAAAAGATGAAAGTAATGATTGAAGACAGCGCTGACGTCACATGCATTAAATGAAGAGGTTACTTTTTTGGATTAGTGGGAGCGTCGTTCAAGGAGAAAAACGGATGGTGAGGCAAATTAGAAGGTGACACGTGTCCCACGATCCATGGCAAAACCTTTGAAATTCTGAAGAGTTTTTCAGTCCTGATAAGTCTTTTACTAAATACTAAATCCGTCAGGAAAATGTCGCAAGTGCCCAAAAGCGATTTTTTAGGTCTTGCCAAAGGCCTTCGAACAAAACCTAAAAAAGGGGCTAGTGATGAGTCCGGAAATTTTCCCCACTCACTGTAGAAACCAGACAGGGGTAATTCGGACAAAAGCCACCCACTGAACCATCCGAACTGGACAAAAGTAATAAAAGTTAATCACCTTTTGACTAAGCTAATTGCTAATCTGTTTAATAAACTAATGGGTTTTTGAACTCGACTCGGTTCCATAAGTTTGACCTGAAAGCCCAAGTGGCCCATAATTAAGGATATAAATACCCAACCACTTTCATTAATGAGGGTAATGAACATTTAATACAACCAGGCACCTTAAATCTCTCACTACAAAACACCCAAACATTAAATACCTCTAAAACACCACAAAACACATGACTAAATTACCCTCAGTCGAAAATAATCCACACAAACTGAATATTTTTCACTAAATCCCCATCATATGTAATTTTTTTAATGTTATAAAATTAAGTCTATGTTTTGTTGATTTTATTTTACTTCAGCTTTGTTTTGATTTATGCTCTATTTATTTATTTATACTCCTTTTTTTCTCATATTAAGGCATTGTTTACGCTTCTTATGGTTTCATTTTATAAATGTTGAATGCTTCTTTCTAGTGCAAAGGGTTTGTTGGTTTAATGAACGGATCAAATTTAAAAGTAGAGACACATGCGGGGGTGCGTGATCCTCTATTACTTCTAATTTACATTTCATTGCCACCTAAGCCTCATTAGTGCAAGATGTTATGGGTTATCTAGTCTTACTCTTTGTTTTGTTATGATGCATCATGTAATGTCATAATTTTTAGGTCTTACTACATTAGGTCGATGTCGAAGACTACATTTTTGTCTCAATATTATGCGCAAAACAGATGCTTATAGATTTCACTTTTATCCTTAAACAAATGATTATCCTTGTCGAAAGTGAGTCATGAGAGATATCAATCTTATCTCTAGAAAAATAAATGTCCCTAATGAAATACGTTATCTAGTCTTACTCTCAGTATTATCCTTGGAAGAAATAAATGTCCTTACCAAAATAAGTACCGAGAGATCTCATCCGTATCTCTGGAAAAAATAAGTATAGTAGTGTTCGACTGTATTTGATGGAGTAGAGTAATGATGTTTGCAATGGGTTTGTGGTTAACCGAATATTGGCATTCACTATGGTTTAAAACAAAAGATAATACAACAAGCACTAGGGTAGAAACGTTACATTATATACTATTATTTCATTAAAACCTTACCCTCTCCACTCAGTAAAAAAATAGTGCGCCAAAAATGTTAGAAATAATAAACAAGTGCATAGGATATCTTAACTGAAAGAATATGATATAATTTTAAATAATCCAAATTTTAAAGATGTCGAAGTTGATATTGTTCTTTGTCAATAGTCAATAGGTTCTTCATTTGACTTTGGATTCTAGGATGTATGATCTTTCCCAATTAGAGGTGAGTTTTTCTAAGTGTTTCTCCTTTGTGAGAATGAACATTCTTCTTAGTACTTTATCTCCCAGCTCAAATCTTTGTAACCATATTGAAGAATTGTATATGTTACACACCACGCATGATAATACTTAAAACGTAATTGAGATTTGACTCTATTTTCTTTTATGTTGTCCACATCAGCTCAACCAACCTCATCGTTTTTTAGGATTGTAGTTGAAGACTTAGTAAGAAGGTACAATAGTTTCGACTGTGACACATACCTTTATGTCATTTACCGAAGAGAATGGAGTTTTGTTTGTTGTGGTGCAATGAGTTATTCTGTAGGACCGAAAGACATCTGATACAAGGTCCAACCAAGTTCTAGTTTCTCCAAAAAACATTTTCTTCAACCTTCTGATTATTATTTTGTTGTCACGTTAACTTGGCCACTAGTATACAGATAAAAAAGGATGAGAATATCTCGTTAACTCCTGTCTTTTGGCAGAACTCGTTAAGTTGTCATTATGGAACTGGGTTTTGTTGTTAAAGGTGATAACTCGCACTATGTCGTAGTAGCAACATATGTGGGTATCCATGAAGCTTATGGATTTTTTTATCATGATTCCAGCCAACGATTTAGCATATACCTACTTTGAATAATAA
The DNA here is from genome assembly GCA_036936605.1 of Limnanthes douglasii subsp. nivea. Lineage (NCBI taxonomy): Eukaryota > Viridiplantae > Streptophyta > Magnoliopsida > Brassicales > Limnanthaceae > Limnanthes > Limnanthes douglasii. Next base: position 89,446,530 of record JAUPFV010000005.1, on the reverse strand, counting down.
TTAATGACAACGATTAAACACTTTTTTCCTCTTGAAGTTGGAGGGATGGATCCCACAATATCGATCCATCACCTATCATACAATATCAGTTTAGATATTGTTTCTAAAATAACTTCGGGTACTTGAATAAAATTGGAATAACGTTGGCACCCGTCATGATGTCTCGCCTTCTTTTTTTATATTTTCCATAATTATCCCGTACATCATTATAGAAATATATTATATCATCCTTACTAAAGTCAACGGAGTACATATCAACAAAATTTTGGTAGCTGAGTTTGGTGTCACATTGCAAAATTTTGTTAATTCACACGCATTAGGGATTAAATTTAGTAAAATCAGATAGTCAATGGACCTTTATCAGATAATTTTCAATCAGTGCGTTATATGTATAGAAAGTCTATAGTCGAAGGACGAGATGCGATTTTAAGCCTAGAAGTACTTAGTGTAAGTTAATATATCTCATAACTATTTTAATTTATTGAGTATCTTCAAGATTATCATTTTGAAAATGTAAGTGTTGAAGTGTTAGCCAACAATATATAACATGAAAAGTATACATTTTATCCTCATTCAAAAGACTCATTTTGTGATTTTTTAGATTGTTTGTATTGTTTATTATTAACTTACAAAATTATTAAAGATAATATATTGTTAATTATTCATAAAGTAGGGGTTTCCTACTAACCTAAAATATGTAAGGGATTTTTAAGTTTAAACTAATATGTTTATCATCTTAGTAGATAATATTTATTAATGAGGTATATTATACAAACTTATTCGTGCGGTGAAGTAATGTATGTTTTATCTCAAAACCATTAAATAAGAATATGTAATGTTAATAAAAAAATCATTTTTTCGATCATTTGATGATTATAGTTATTGGTTGTCAAGTATGACAAGTACTACGTATTTAAGCTCATAATAAATTTCAATACTACTCAGTTAACCATAAGGCTTCTGTAATTATTTTTTTAACCATATTCATTAACACTTTCCATCGAAGAAATTAAAATGTGTATGTTGACTAAAAACGAACATTAAAAGAGTTTCACACACAATAATTTTCATCTTAAGATATGTTTTTCATTCATTTGTTGTTGCTTTTAACACATGAATTTATCTTACAAGTTATTTGAATCGATATAATGTTAAAATTTGTTTTAGAGTTCAACTGGAAAGTTATAAAACTTTTTCACAATCTTAAACATATAGTGTGGAGAAGCTAAAATACAATTAAATAGGTCTTTACAATATTCCTCAACAAATAAGAACTTGTACTCGGAGATCCACAACGACGCATAGTAAAGATATTAAATATAGACGATTTTTGTATTTTCATATATTGTATTGTTTTTTTAACAATGGTTTGGCAGGTGTATATTTTTTATTTTAAAAATTTGTATACATTGGGCTTTTTATGATGAGATTTTTATGATACATCTATTATACTTATGTCATATTTTTTTTCATGACATATCGTATAAAATAAATATATGGTCGTGATAAAGTAGATTACGTTTCATCCTACTAGTGTATAATCCACATCGTTATGAAGCTTCCTAAGTGAGCGAAACAATTTGGGTGAATGTTCCATTAAAATAACATGGAAAAATATTTTATAAAATTATTACCATTTAAATAGTACCTAAATGGTCTTTTTTTCAAAGAGAAACTAACTTTGGCAATGGTATGAAGTCTAATTATTTGAATTGTTTAACCATCTATTTTTCAAAGCTTCAATATATTTACAATACATGATTTCATACATAAATTTTACTAAAAATTCAATTAATTATCAAAGTATGATCATATATTAATGTATAAAATAAGTTTGATCTCGTGATAGAAACAAGTTATTTTTAACATTATGGTAAATTTGAGGCTAAAAAGCACCCGTAGTCCCTCATGTTTACCACTTGTATCAACTTGGTCCCCTTCCTTCAATCATGCATAGAACTCATCCCCATCCTTTTTTTAATTTGCATTTTTAGTCCCTCCACACATGTGAAGCCTGTGAGCTTGACACGTGGCATCAGTTTTTGTTGTAAGAATGGTCCTGTAATTTTTTTTTTCAAAATTGCCATTTCCCATTCCATCTCAGCAGCCTTGTCAGCTTCCACGTCACCTTTACCATTTACCTTCAGTTTTTACCGTTTAACTAAAAAACTTACCATTTACCCTAACTTAACAAACGGACCGGGTCGAACTCTAACTTAATTAACCAAACCCGAAACCCTATATAACTCAGCCCAGCCCATAGCAATATAACCCGACCCGACCCGTTTACTTAGCCACAACCCCAATTACCCCAATTTACACTAACCCTAATTTCTCTAACTTTTTCAATTCATCACTAAGCTGTTTATCGATTCCAAGAAGTCAACAAAACAATAAACTGGCTCGTTAAGATTCAAGAAGCAGAACCAAGTATGATGCGTATCTCCAAACCCGAAACCGAAAAAGCAAACCTGATTGGTTTCTCTTCAAAAACTGAATCTAATAAACCCTGTTCATCTTCGGATTTGCCGAAATCTCCATTACCATTTGAAGAATAACGACAAGATGGAATTGTGTTTCGTTGTGATTCATTAGTGTAAAGTAGACATTTTTAATAGATTTTGTTTGGGAGTAAATGCCAACCAGACTCGTAATTTGAGACAAAATAAATGTTGTCCAACCGTTATGCAAAAATTTAGGGTTCCGTGCTTGGGGTTTGGGATGGAGCTTGTGTGGAGTGGGTTTGTCCGATGTTGGGTTTGGATGTTCCTGTTCTGTTATGATCGCGATTGAAGACAAGGTTTTACCAATTTCTTTTTCGGTATGTGTATTGCAGACAATAGTGAAGGAAGCGACTCTGACACCAATTCAAACGATGAAGTACCGTCGGAGTACTACCAGCCGATATCCGCCGTCGACGAAGATGATCAAAATGGCGAAGCCGGAAAAGATGACCTGGACCCTCAAGATCCTTACCTATCAAACGGTCACTGTATGCATCACGAAACAGTTTAAGATCTCATCGGTCCAACTAAATGACGACGACCGCAAAAGCTGCAACGACGAAGACGAACAAGCGACGACGGAGGCGATGACGATGGAGGAAGACGAGAGTCAGAGGAACACTCCGTTGACAGCGGAGACAACAGCGAGAGTTATAGAAGCTATGCGTGCGGTGTCGTTTCCTGGTGTAGCTCCAGATTGGGTTGATCAGTTCCTTGAGGATCGGTTGATCGAACAGATCAGGAGCATGAGTCGATCTTCTGGTGGTTCTACTGCGACAACAAATCAAAAATGGAGCAATTTTATTTCTTAGTTTGGTTATCAAACTTGATTCTTAATCAAATTGCACAAACAGTTATTTCGGGAAAAAAAAAATGATCGCCATTGATGAGATTTGGAGGTTTTAGGGGTTGAGTTATATTGCTACGGGTTGGGCTAAGTAAACGGGTCGAGTCGGGTTATATTACTATAGGCTGGGCTGAGTTATATAGGGTTTCGGTTTTGGTTAATTAAGTTAGGGTTTGACGGGTCCGTTTGTTAAGTTAGGGTAAATGGTAAGTTTTTTAGTTAAACGGTAAAAACTAAAGGTAAATGGTGAAGGTGACGTGGAAGCTAACAAAGCTGTTGAGATGGAATGGGAAGGGGCAATTTTGGAAAAGAAATTGGGGGACCATTCTTGCAACAAAAACTGATGCCACGTGTCAAGCTCACAAGCTTCACATGTGCGGAGGGACTAAAAATGCAAATTAAAAAAATGATGGGGATGAGTTCTATGCATGATTGAAGGAAAGGGACCAAGTTGATACAAGTGGTAAACATGAGGGACTACGGGTGCTTTTTAGCCTAAATTTGATGATATTTCACAAGAGATTAAATAAAAAAAATTAATATAGGATTGAGTAAACATACAAATTAGATAGAATGAGGAAATCATTGATAAGTTAAATAGTATACATTCTTCGTTGCATCAATTTGTATCATGTTTTAACACATTACACAATTGTATCAACACATTTCATGGTCTATCAAGCTCAAGCTTTTATTTTGGTATGAACAGATATTTCTTTGTTTTTTCTCTTTGGATTCTTAGGATGCTATAGTTGTCCAACCCATTTTTTTATTATTAGTAGGGAGTTGTTATAGTTCTTTTTTAATTGTATACTCACCATTTCTATGTAATTTGCTCCCAATTTTGGTGGTTTTTTTATGTTTCTACCGTTGTCTTTTATTTTTTTTTTGTTATTGCATGGTTTATTTTATAATATTCATTTTTTAAACTCGTATTATTTTTTTGTTTAGGTATTCACCAAATATTTTTTTATATTTGTGATTTTCACTTCAATCGTTTACAAAGTTATTATATGTTTGTTATACATCATCCATAAGTCAAATTCAAAAACTATTTTGGGTTAAAAACAATTTTAGTTATCCTCTGCATATTTTTTTTATTATTCGAAAAGATTAATATTTTGTTCAATGTTTCTTTCAAACAAATTGTTGAGCATTTTGTTTTTGGATTTATCTGTATGATGTTGTTTGATAAGTTAGAAATTATTTGAACGTTTTTTGAATCTCACTGATTGATTTTTAATAATAATATAAAATAATAAAATAAATCAATATCTTTCACTTTTCCCAATTTCACTTATGTAGTAGGTTACATGAATGGGGCCACCTCGTTCACTTTTGATAGTTTTTAGTTCCTCCACGAAAAGATAGAGCAAATGGAAATAAGGTCTTGTTTAACTCCGGACATACCTTATTTTTGTTACCACTCTCTTAAGTCTTATAAATTACTTGAGTCGAACGTTTCCTGTCCTCTTTAACTCCGGACACATACCTCTTTATAGATTACTTTAGTCACCATCAAACAGTCTCAGTTTTTAATATAATTTTTGTTTTATTTATATGGAATGAAGCTCCTAAGTCCAAGACCCATTTGTTACTATACATTGTACACTCAGTAGTAGACCTTTAAAGTCACTCTTTAAAAAATGTCTTCCTTTGAAGATCTTTTGAGTCAAAGGATTGTTTAGTTCAGCCATCATTAGGGAATCTTTATCATATAAGATGGTGTCAACAAAATGCTCATATGACTTCGGTAGAAAACTCATGGGAATTATTAATTGATCTGCATCTTCTACCTTGACTCAAACTGCATTCAGACTAATAATGATTCTATTAAAATAATCCGAGTGTTTTCAGTTCTCATTGCTACTATCCATTGTAAGCATATAATACTATTTTTTGAGATAGAGTGTGTTGGATAGGGACTTCTTGATGTAAATGTTTTCCAGATAATTCAATATCGTAAACTTTGTATGCTCTTCAGACACCTCTCAACGCACTTCTTCCCCAAAACTCAAGATCAACGCACTATGGGCCTTGGACAACACTCCAGCATCAACCTCTTCTTCGACTCTCTAATCAATAAAAATAGACAACCTCTTATGTACTAGCAGCCTGAATCTTAATCTTCCAGAGGTTAAAATCATCCTCTCTATTGGTATTTTTAAGATCGAACTTCATGGAACTCATCTTTTTTACTCTTCTTTGTTTCTGATGAAATTTGAATCTATAAATTTAATATTCGAAGTGATATTTGTCTATATCTTGTGCATATTACCTACAAAATACTATTGTTACAGATTATCCACGCTCACCGCACCACTTGTTAGGGATCGACCACATAAGAAAAAAAATATTTGAGAATTAATGGTAATCATAATAAGTAGTTGGTATTAGGTCAAACCTACATCGTTAAGCTATATGGATTCGATAATAATCTGTACCTAAAATATGAGGTGATTCACTTCATTCAAGTGTGGCAAGAAAGAAGTATAAATTTCAACTCTATGAACCGATGAGGCAAAAATCCTAATCAAACACCAAAACGTTTCTAGAGAGGAAATAAGACTAAAACGATGAATAATAATCGAGAATAGAACACATTGGTTTTTTTTCGATAAAAAATAGTATGCCCTTACAATTAGAGTTATACATCTATTTATACAAAAGACTTTCTCTCTCTCTACACTTACTTTATACCCGTTACATATTTGAAGTAATAAATGTGTTAAAATATTTTTACTAACTTATAATGTCACATCTAATTCTATGCTAAATGTTTATTGTATTTTATCACTATGTGGATATCATATACAGAATATAGCATTATCGTGAACTTTCTAACACAAAGCTTAATAGAAATATTATGGCATAAACTAATTACACAAGATAGATTTAACTTTATTCGAATTTTGAATAAATCATACATCCACGGGCAACAAACACATATTTTATATAGAAAAAAGTTAGAAGAATACTCTCTTAAATACAACTACTTTTCTTTAGTTACAAAGTGAATTCGGCTTACAGAAGGCACTGTGAATATTCAGTGTTTCTCTTAATGTTTATCTTTTAAATTGTTTCTCTCTTTAAAATCATACAAGTTTGAGGTTTTTACTCTCTAGCAAAGTCATGTAATACTCTCGCAATGACTTCATCGATCTTCTCCACTACATATATATTAAATGAAGAGTGAGCTGAACTTCCAAGCTCACAATAGCAACTTACAGTTTGTTTGCTTAGGAAGCCAAACGGAAATGACATTACAACCCTAACATTCGTATGATAACACACTGCATCAGGTAATGACACCACCAATTCTGACACTTGACGTCGTTATATCTTGTACTATCTTGGACTTCTTCTCTAAACTATAATTTCTTGGACTTCTTCTCTAAACTATAATTTCTTGGACTTCTTCTCTAAACTCTATCTTTACCAAGTCCTAAAACGAGATTATGAGCATCGTCCATGTTTTCTCTAGCCTCTTTCAATACTTCATTTTTCTCTACCAACAAGCTCTATCAAGTTCTCTGGAGATAGTTACAGCGTTTTTATTCATGTTATCAAGCGACTTGGTAGCCTCTTCTAGGTCGGTTTCAAGTGATTAACGTGCATCTTTGTCTTTAATGATTTGTTTCTCTAATGATTACACTTCTTTGGTTAGGGTCGAAAGTACCATTCTCTCATCTTTGTCTTTAATGACTTACTTCGTTCACAGTTTCTCATTGTCATTTGGCGCAACCGCTAGCTCTTGTGTCATGCCTTGAAGTTCATCTTTAGTTAACTTCAAAATCTCGTTTTCCAGAACCTCACCGCTTTGTTTTGTCTTGGTCATGCTCTTCTAATATGCTTCTCTAGCTTCGCCAAAGTAAATCTGAACCTTAGAAACCTCATACTTGAGCTTCGCAAACGAGTTTCTTGATTCTTCAAGCAACTTTCCCAGATCATACGCCTAATCTTAACCTACACCTAACACTTCTCTATATAATTTATGTGACTACAATATTGTTAGGAATTACTATGCAATTTATCACAAATGGCCCAAGCACATACCAAAATAAAGAACGGAAAAGAAAAGAACACATGATTTTAACGTGGTTCGATAAATGTCTACGTCGACGGGAGCCGCCAAGGAAAAAGTGTTTCACTATGATAGAAAATGTTACAGATTTTCTGATTGTGTTTTTGTGTAGCCCTATTGTCTATTTATAAGGAATAAATAGAAATTACTATATAATGAGCCTAATGGACTTATATACACAATAATTGTCCATGACAGACTGTACCGACAAATACAATACACTGCCATAACATTACACAATTATTCGACTCATACTCAATATGCAAAGTAGTTAACAAACAACACCACATATAATATATATTGTCAAACAAATGTGTTGAATGTTGATTCAACACTATCAAAGAATATTTATTGTCCGTGTTCCAACTACATTTTTAAAATACCCGACCCATGGTTTATTGATACATACAAGTGTTAAAAGCGATAACACTTTTATCGTAGGACAAAAACATGAAACCATCCATAAATGTAGGAAACATATAACATATAACATATGTGGAAATTTCATTCATTTGGAAATTATTATATTGTACAACTTATGTACTAAAAGTACGAGACTCAAGACATAAGAAAGAAACACATTAAAGCGTCAAATATAGCTTGACTAGTGAGATACACATTTCCTATTGATCATAGGACCGCTTATCGATTCGGATCAAAACACCTAATTATTTTTCTGGATTGAATAATTTTAGACGTTATTCAATGTCCCAGCTTCGTTTTTAATCGGGTCGGGTTTGCAAGAAGAGCGAAGCATGAAATCGCATTGTGAGACGGCTTCGCCAACTGTAAGATAAATCCATTCTTTGCCTATTGTGTCAATCACGTTAGATTTGTTTAGCTTCTTCATCACTTCTCCTCCTGGGTTGGCCAATGCAAGCTAAATCACAAAATACAATAAAACATATTAGACTACATGGATTTAGATATCGAAAATTTTATCAATTTTATCATTAATTCAATCCTCCTAACTAGCATTGATGAATATGTACCTTGATTCCCTTACGATCAACATTTTTCTTCACCTCTTCGATCATGCTTATACCACTCGTATCGATGTTACCAACAGCTGATTTTGAAAAATAAATACGATTTGCCGTTAGAATTTTTGAAAACTATATATGATTTTATTTCTGGCAGATATATTCTCTTATAAATCTCCTTACCGCTCATATCAAGAATAACATACTGCAAGTCTGTTTCGGGATCTCCCGACGATTTTAAATTCTCTTCTTCGTCGTCAATCCATCTTGCGATTCTACGAAAACAAAACAAGAGAAATCAATTATTTAAACCGATTTTATTTAACTGAAAAGAAAAACTCAAAACCCATCGATTCGATTTTAGTACCTTTCCCTCAAGTAACTCGAATTAGTGAAATAAATAGGAGCATGAATCTCTAGTATAAGAATTCCTGGTACACTGTTCGCGTTCGGATATTGCTCGATGTTTCTATAAATCATAGAGTTCGGTATGTTTCCCTGAACAAGAGTTCTCGGTCTAGCAACAAATAATAACACCCTCAACACTGATATCGCAACCTGCATATTCCACAGTTATCATGAAAATTTAAATAAAGAGTAACACAATATAAGTGTATAATTTGAATATGTAACTATATTATAAAAATTAATCGTACCGCGATAACTAGTCCGGTCTCCACGCTGGCAAAAACAACGCCAAAATAGGCGCTCATACAAACTAGGAAGTCAAATTTGTCAACTTTCCATAAATGGATTGCAGCGTCGTAGTCGATGAGGCCAAGCATTGCAGCTATTATAATCGAAGATAAAACAACCAACGGAGTGTAATGAAATAACGGGGTTAAAAACAACAGCGTAAACATCACTGCGATAGCCATTACGATATTCGATACAGCGGTCTTGCATCCGGCGTTATAATTCACAGCTGATCGCGAAAACGGTCCTGAAATTGATTTTGTTATAAATATGATGTTAGTGATATTAGAATATGTTTAATAATGATATTATGTATAATACTTCGAATTTTGGCTTAATCTTTTACCTGTGGTTAGATAGCAAGAAGTGAAAGAGCCAACAATGTTCATCATTCCAAAAGCTATCATCTCTTTGTTACCATCAATGTGGTAATTTTTAAAGCTTGCGAAACTTCGTCCGACTGCTATTCCTTCCTGATATATTTTAGCAAAATGATTCGTTACGTTACATGCATAATAGTGTTCTATGATGAAAATAGTGTGTTTGAAATATGTGATACATACTAATATTTTGAAGTTTAAGGATTGAAAATCGGAAAGAACTTAATAAACAATTAAGTAACTTACGGCGAGAGCTATGATGCCGGTGATGATTCCAGTTTTGACAGCAATCGACATATGAGGTGAGGTAAAAACTAGATCAGTAATGGACGGTGGATTCAGCCCCTTGGTTAAGTGTCCGATCTGCATTTGGTTATAACAGTAAATAGACAATCATATCAGAACACAAAATGTATAGAAAAATATTACTCCTATATTACATATATGATATAATGATTTATATATAAATAAATGGCACGTTAAAAGTTGTATGAATCCTAGGGAAAACAATATCTATCTTTCCCGAGACTTTTAAAATATATACTAGAATTACTAGCTACTTTCTCAAAAAGAAGATGGGAATAAGTATTGATGGAATTAATCTGGGACCTTTCGATTTTACTTTTTGAAATCGAACCGGATTGTAAAGTTTTTTATTCGGTTTGATGAAGTCCGACAAGGTTTCAGTTTTTTTTCTCTACCATATCATCACATTACCTATCAATATTATTTATTTGTTTTTAATTTGTTTTTATCTAATAATTTTGATAATATAATATATAAAAAAATCTAATAAAACAATTAAATGCGACAATTTTATCAATTTTACCTGTATATCAATTTCATCGACTTATATATCTTATCAATCTCGATATTTAAAATTTGGAAACTTATATAATAGGTCTAAAATTTCTATTTACCCAAGCATACCCGAACAGATCCATTTTACAAATAGATCCAACCAATTTAAAGAAAAAAACTCAATTATCTATAAAAACAAAACAATTACATCCTCAAATTAAAATATTTAACCCCAATTTCAAAATCAATTCTTTCTCCTCAAACTTTTTTTGTCATATTATCAAATTTATTAAGAGTAAAATTGTATTTAAAATTTAAATTTGGACTAATAGATAAATAAAATCATATTTTGGGAGATATTAGTAAAATCTATTTGAGACTGGACTTATTAGTAAATTGGATATGTTTCAATACGTATAAATCCTTTTAAAATAAAACTGACCAACCGAACCACTAAACTTCAATCGAATTTCCGATAGTTGGAATCCGGTTCCCAATTTATCAGAACAAAAACCACCCATCCTGCGAACAACTAAAATCGAGGCGCTGATGTGTAGCTAATTTTGCTGATGCGTAGCTAAAAAATCGAGGCGCTGATGTGTAGCTAATTTTGCTGATGCGTAGCTAATTTTGAACCAAAAAAATACGCAATTGAAAACTTTATTATCTTTACCATCTTATGTTTTGAAGTCCAAACCAAATTTCAGCCAAAACCAGTCCAGGCCAAATCAATTTGAGACAGAAAAATACGAAGTGATCTATGAATGTAAGTTTAGTTCTCCATTGAAATCAAGTTTCTATTAAAAGCGAACCGACCCTAATTCGATTCACCTAACCTAAATGACATAAACCGGATAAAGTAGAATCCGAAAGCTCCAATCAACTGGGGGAGGCTCTTATTCCCAACACAAAAGGGAATGACTAGTGGACCCCATCTCACTTCCAAAACTAAAGTGGTTTGGTTTGGTCGGCTCTCTTCTCTCTCAATCATTCATTTATTTATAAAAAACAAATATTAAATACTAGCTTTGTAATAATAATAATGAAAAGGAAGCCCTTCTGATCTATAAAGAAGAAAAAACTTACGACTTGAACACCGTGTTTCTCAGCATGAGTGAAATAAACCAGTAGACTTCCCAAAACAACCGATGTCAAAGGTGTCATCGCCGATATCCAAAAGAACTTTGGTCTTTTTTTGCTCTACACAGTAATCACAGTCCAAAATTAATTAATAATAAATTCATTTTAATTTTTAGAATTGTTGTGATAATATTTAGAATGATTGAAACAAACAAAAATAATTGAAAGGCAAGTATTAAGAAAGACAATTTTTTATTCCTCAGAGACAACAAATAGTTTTTAGTTTTATCTTCTTGGATGATACTGCATACATGTGAGGTATACGACAATAATGTTATTTTCTTTTTATTATAAATTTAAATTAAATTAAAAACCAGTTAAATCTTAAAAAAATACTTATAATTAATTGTAGAAAAATAAACTAAATGGAGATATTAAATAGATAAACTTACAAAATATCTGGTAATGAGAAGGAAGAATAAGAAACAACATCCCAAGACTCCACTTTCCCATCTCCACTGCCATAATAAATAAAATATAATTATTATCTTCATTTAAACAATATATCTTCATAAAATATAAGAACCTTAGAATTCAGATTATTATTTTTATTTCTTTACAACTGTAATAAAATATTTACTGATTTGATGGCGTTTCTTCGTACACAGACCCGTGATGGTACACAGACCCGTGATGGATTGGACACCAGTTATGTTGGCGAAGTACATGGTTTTTATATATACAAGGCGGGATATAAATATTGGTGGGATGTAATAAAATCTATACCTCATGTGTTTGGGTGAAAACCGATTTCATGACCGAAATGATATCGGTTGAATGAGTGAAACGTTCGAGTCCAAGTATCCCTTTCAATTGTTGTAGGATCACTACGGTAGCTGCTCCGCCCATAAAACCAACTATAGTCGCGTGGGATAGAAAGTCCACGATAAACCCTAGCCTGCGTTGTTTTGTGTCCGAAATTAAAAGGTTAATGTATATTTACAACTTTAAAAGTGTATTTTTTTATTAAAATTTTAGGACAAGACATAAAAAGAACATTATATGCTTTTGAAATTCTTTTTCTTATGAAAAAGGTAAAGAATATATGGTAGTATAAAGTGTAGCATATGATGCAAAAAGAGAAAACAATACTCAATATACCCATAAATTTAATTATGGGTATTGATAGTATCATGCATGTACTCCAAATAATACAGTTTGTTTTTTATACATAAATATGTATTTTTTTTACTTTATCTGCAGCGAACCTGCAATATAAAAACAAAAACCCTAGCTGAATTACCACGACTTATTTGTCTTTAAATATTAATTTTGAGAAAAAATAATAGAAACGTAATGAACTTTTAAGACTTTTAGTGATCTAATCTTCAACCAAGACAAACAGCAAAAGACAAAACTAGTCCAGCACATATAGACAACATGACTTAAAAACTGTGTTCTTATAATAATAAAAAAATAACAAAATATACTTATTATTAATATTCGATTTCGTTTGGACCTACTAGATTCACTTCTATCACGAGTCATACATACAAGTATAATTGTATTAAATTATAATTATAAAAACATAAGTAATAATATTATTATTTACCTTAAAAAGCCTAAGGCAGCTTGGAAAACTCCGGCAAAGAAGGTGGCGGTAAAAGCAAGGTGAAGGTAAAGCTTAGGATTCTCAACAGCACTAACTTCTTTCCCTAACATCGCCGCCGTTAGCAGTGACCCAACCGCCACCGTGCCCACCGCCACATCTCTTGAACTTCCCATTATTGCATAAACCAGTGGGGGCACAAAACTTGAATCTGCCCATATAACAACAAATACACACATATCAAAATCCCATACTCTATAATATATTCATTATTTTATGTTTTATCAAAATTCTTTTTTAACAAACAATCTGGTTACTGGGTTTAACCCGACCCATCCAAATTCAAATCGGGTAAATTATAAAAGTAACAAAAAATGGTCACGAAACTTAAGGATTGTGACTCAAAATTCAAATTATTGCTTTGGAAGGTACATGTTTTGTAGGTATGAACACTAAAAAAATATTTTTTTTAAAAGAAAATTTAAAAAGTAATAAGAAATGTTATTGTATATTGTCGGCCGAGGGACATATACCAAAAGCAAAACGACTTTTAAGTTGAAAAAAATGCAAAATAAAAAATTAGACTAGAATAGTTTTTATTTTACATAAACTATTATCTTAAGAAATATTCATTCATTTTTCTTATTTATTTCATTATTACTTGTTTTTCTCTTTACATGAATAATCGTTGGCATTATGGTGATGAGAAATGGATGATGTTACTTACAAAGGCCGAGAATGGGTGGCAAATTAGCAAGTTTTGCATAGCTGATTCCTTGAGGGATAGCAAGACTAGCAATAGTGATTCCGGATATAATATCCGATTTAAAAAACTGAAGATTATAACGAGGAGCCCATTCGAAAAACGGAAAGAAATATTGAACCCCCAACACGAATTTACGAGCTGGTTTTTGGTTTTTAAATTGTTTTAAGGGGTCGTCGGGGAATAAAGTTTCCTTCAACGAGTCTCCTAATGATTTAATAAAAGGTTGCGGCGGTGGTATCGCAACACGTTGGTGTGTACCATCGTTGTTGGATGTTGCGGGATATGGATTATAGTCTACGTTACCCATAAATCGAAAGAGATATAGATTTAAGGGTTGATATTTGGGGTGAGTAAAAAAGTTTAAGGAGTTTAGGGTGATTGAAACTAGGATGTGTTTTGAGTGTTAAGTGTGGAAGGAGAAGTGATGGAGATAAATGGCTTTATAGGGAAAGGAAAGGAAGGTGATGAGAGGGATCGTATTATTATTTTCTAGTGCTTTTTGGGACCCATAAACTATATTAACTTTGTATCTAGTCCTCTATTATTTATGACCGGTTTAGATTCAAACTGTAATTTGAAGAATGGAAAATGATAACATTATCTCAATAAGATTTGACTCCAAATTTTAACATAAGAGGATTACAAATTTTGAGATATATTTGATGCATCGTAATAATTTATTTATAGATATAGATTTAGTATCCTTAATAGGCTCACATATATTTACTACAACGCAATTTTATTATAAAACGGTAGACTTTGAACAGTAACTCGTCCCTGAACTATTGATTTTGGTGACAGATAGTTTTTGGATTTTCAAAAGTCCGTTCGTAGTCCCTCGACTATCCAGTTTGGTGATATATAGTTCCCGGACTTTTAAAAGTCCGTTGGTAGTCCCTGAACTATCCAGTTTGGATAAAGTTAGTCTCATACGCATGTTTATTAAGAGGACTAACTTTATCAAAAATAGAAAGTCAAAGGACTAAATTTATTGAAAATAAATAGTTGAAGGACTATCTGTCACAAAAATTGATAGTCAACCCATGCAAGAGAATTAACTTTATCCAAACTGGATAGTCGAAAGACTACGAACGGACTTTTGAAAATTCAAAAATTATCTGTCACCAATGCGATAGTTTAAGGACGAATTACTGTTCAAAGCCTAAAACCGTATAAGCGGACACAAAATAGACCGTGTCTTACATAAAACTGTACCAGCACCAGCGACAATTGAAGTACACTGTCAACAAATTCAAACTCAAGAGTTAATTTAGTTATCTCATGGTCAGATTTTATCTTATAATTCACAAATACAAGTTAATCAAATGAAATGTGCATGTATATTTTGTCACAAAAATATATTTTGGTTTTAATTTATTGGACATATTATAGTACTATTTTTGGTTTCGTTCTGCTTTATGTATTTTATTTGTACCATTTTCAATCAAAATTGATACTATCATATAAGGAAATGTTTAGGGAGCCTAATTTCTAACGTAATGCGTATCAAAAGTTATCCACTATTCATGGACTTATTTTAATTTTTTTCATCAACTAGTATCTAAAATAAATAATCAAATTTGTTGAAAATGGGGTTATGAATATTTTATTTTTATATAAAAATATATCTAATTGATTTTTTGTATTAGTATAATATTGCGTATTTTGAGTTTGCAAGTTTACGCAATTTATTATCGATCAACTTCTAAAATGGATTATATTTGTCAAAATATATTTATTTATATAGCACTGATTTTTTCATGTTTAGTCGATATTAAATTTTGGTGGCATCTAACAAACTTTTCTTTTAAATAACATATTATTTAATTTTTTTAATTGATTTACATCCGTCCATTTTAATAAAATTCTGTCTAACTTCAAAATCCGAACCATAAACATTACAACGAATCTATTTGTTCACTTTAATTAAACCATTATCAAATTTATAAACTTTACAACGGATTTTCATAGAGCTTTACGATGTATATGTTTTTTTAGCATGGTTGGTCATTATATTTGACACTTAAATATTTCATCCATACAAGGTTATCTGTGTGGATCTAGAGCACTAATAGCATTTATTGAAAATATGAGAACGTATATTCCGATTCTATGTATCAGTATGAACAACTCAATCTTCATATTAATGATATTGTACGTTTTGGATCGAAAAAGCCCGTACAGATTTATTTTTTAGTCCATTTTTAAAATCCTCGTATTAGTTTAAATATACTTTTACTTATATGTCATTTATCATTTTCATATTTAGTGGTTCCGTAAAGGTGAAACTTTGATAGCAACTAACACTATTTGATATTTCTATTAGGGAAAATGGTTAAAAGAAATACAAATATAATGTTATGAATTCAAAAATAATCTGTATCCACAATAATAAAAACCAAAATTTTAATAAAACAAATTTATATAAAATAATTTAAATAACCTCTCGTTATGAACTATAGTTTCATTATAGTGGAGTACTTTAAAAAAATATTATTTAAGCAAATTCAGTATTATATGTATTATAATTTTTCTAATTTATTATGTCTTGTAATTATTTTATTTACTTTTAGAATTTTGAATAAAAACTAATTTAGTAAACTAAAAAGAAACAGAAGTAATTATCATCTTCTTGGTATAAGTACAATAATTAATAGGAATATTAAGTAAGAATTACATATTTCTTGTCTCATATCATATCCAATATCAACTTCAAAACATATGATACCATAATTATTATTTTTTTTCTAATCTACAATTTAGTAATTTATGGCATTAGTGATGACTATAATCGCATAAATTAAATATTGCATTAGTCAAATTCGTTTGCTAATACGAAATATATATGCATCGTATATTAGGCTTGATTTGGTTAAAAAGAAGAAAAAGAGAACTTTATTAGTGCTTGTATATTCTTAGCTGCCCACCTCGTTTTCTTTGTTCTAGTTAGAAGTGTCCCATAGAAGGCAAAATCCAGGAAGGTTACGTTATCTATTTTTTCTATTTTTAAATCTACTTTTGCTAAATACATATTTAACCGAATTGATCGTCTTTTCTCTATTCGTTCCGACGGTTTAGTTGGTTACGTATATTATTTAGAAGTAACTTTTAAGAAAAAAAATGCTCTCAAATGATAAAATATTATGTATATATTAATATTTATGTTCAAACATTTTTACAATTAGGTTGGAAATAAACTGAACAGTAAAATGTATTGGTTAATGTGGAAATATTATCTAATTAAATAATGAATTGGATAATTAAATTAATTGGATAGTTAGTTGATATGTAAAATCTTGTTATAAAAGTTGGTACGGAAGAAATTATATTGTTCGCTTGTAGAAAGAACTGACGTAATGATTTAAACGATTTTCTTAAAAAATAAACAATTTTACCGTCTTTCAAAATGTGCAACAGATAAAAAACGTAATAAAACTAAATATACAAGACAAATTTAACACGATTCGGATTATGAAAAGATTCTACATTTACAAGGAACAATTTTTTTTATATACCAAATAGGTCAGAGTAAGACTCTCAAACATAAATGACTCGAACATTACTTGTTACAAAAGATGTTGTGATTTTGACATAACACTCTCTTCAGTGTTTATCTTTCATCTCACTTGTCTCTTAAAAATCTAAAGTCATTTCAGTCGCTTAGGAAATATGTCGATCACATAAACACATCACGCATTGCATAACAATATCTTCTTCTATTTATAAATTAGGAAAAAACATAATTTTTCATAAGACGCTCTAGATTATAAAGCTCATTAATCGACGACTGAAATAACTCATAAACCTTTAATATGAAGAACTTCATAAATAAGCATAATTAGTATAGAAAATCCAATTAATATGAAATCTAATTAATATACAAAGACCAAAATAGGAGATCTAATTAATATTGAAGATCTAAAAAATTGAAGACTCCGTTTTGGTCAAGCTGTGGTGCTACGGTCCTGCTCGCTTCAGATCAGACTCCATCATATCAACTTACTTCACACCATCATGCTTTGGACCAGCCTGCTTTGGCTCAACACATATTTCATTCGACTAATAAATCACCAGTTATGATAGTCTCAACCCTTAGGATCTAGCGGGCGTCTCGGCAACTAAGTCACCGCTCAAGCTTCACCCATAGAGTTTCAACAATATATGTCTTTGTCGGATACAACTATGCTCTTGTAGCCCTACGGTATACCCTATTGTTGACGAATTAATTGTAGATTACACCTAACAATTATCAGCTAGGTCGTATAACAATTCCAATATTTATCGTACCCAATGTTCTACTATTTTGAGACTAGCTCACCTGCACCCTAGAATTGCACCAACCTCATATAGTTCGTGAGCTTTGAAATTTGTAATATCTTGATCAGAGCATCCGAATGATTTTCTTTGCTAACAATCTTAGCCAACTACACTTGCTCTTTCTCCACCATGTTTCAGATGAATTAAAACTTAATATCTACATGTTTAGTTCGTTCATGGAACTTTGTATTTATCATTAAATGAATAGCACTAGTACCATAACAGAACAGAACCAGATGTTACTCCATACTACTGATTTTACTAAATAGTCCCTTCAGCCAAATAACTTTTTTTATGGTTTCCGTAACGACCATATATGTGGATTATGCAGACATTGTATATAAGACTTCAAGTTAACCACTCCTCCAAGCATAATAAACATATTACCTGAAATAGAGTTCCATATATCGAGGCAGTCTACATAATCAGAGTCCACATACCCTTTGAACACTATTACGAAAGATGAGTCCTTTAAGTATCTCATGAGCCACTTGAGTGCATGCCAGCGCGGTTTTCTCAAATTTGACAAGAAGTGCTCAAAGCACTTACATTATAGTGAAGATCAGGTCTCGTTTAAATTATAGCATACATAATACTACTAATGACATTGGCATTATGTATCTCTAAAATATACTTCTTATATGATGCTTCGGTTAATAGAAATTTTATGGGATGTCTAACCGTTTTTGCTTCAGACATCGAGAATTTCCTTAGGATCTTTTGTGTAATTTCTTAATGAGATAAGAATAAATACCCATTTGGTTTGTTTCTCTTGATATGAACACTAAGTATCATCTTAATATTTCTTATATCTTTTATCTCAAACTCTTATTCCAGTTGAGTCTTTATCACTTCAATATTCCTCTCATCTTTTCCAGCTATTAATATGTCATCCACATATAATAATAATATAACTTATCTACCCATGTATGTCTCCTTATTCTAATAGAAACAGCTGGCATAGTAGCTATGGATATAATTAATGGGTCTTATAAAATAATCAAACCTTCTATTTCACTGCCTCGACGACTATTTCCGCCTATAGAAGGGTCTCTTCAACAAACACACATAACATTTCTTCCTTTTTTTCCCCTCTTCAAAACCTCTTGGTTGACAAATGTAAATTATATCTTCCAAATTACTATACATGAAGTAAATAGTAATCCATTTGATCTTTCTTATAATTAATTTCTTGCAACAATTGACAATGAAACCCTTATGGGGGTTTGTTTCACAAACGATGAGAATATTTCATTAACATCAAAACCCTTCTTTTGTGTAAAGACCTTAACCACGAGCCTAGCCTTGCATATGAGTAACTCAACGCCATGAATACATGGATTTATCTTGAATATATTTTTACTTCCAACTAGCTTCTAACATTTTTTCACAAGAATCTAGGTTTTCATCTTCTTGAGAGATCTGTGTTCTTCTTTAATTACTGTAAGCTACTTTTATTTATCACTGTTCTTGATGGAATCATAATATGTTTCAGGTTCAAGCACATCTCCTTGTATTTGAAACAATAAACCATAACCAATATCATCAGCAAAACCATACATCTACGGCTGTTTCCTTGGTCTCTGTGCTTTATCATTTGCTAGTTGGTAACTATTGAGACCATGTTTCTCTCTCATTTTATCATCTGAAGATCGTGAAACACCGGACCATCAGCTTACTTCAGACTCATATAGTGGTTGAACTTCCTACGTACAACCCAAAGCAAAACCAGGTCTAAAATCTTCTTCGGCTAAAGGGTCTCCAACTTCACTTTGCAGATCACGTCCATCATCAAATTCAAATATATTTTGCCAGTACTATGTTGAGTATCTACCGTATTCTTAAATATCATTTCCTACTCATTGAAACCCATGTACGTTTTTATCAAAGTCTTCTAATATCCGGGTTCAAAGCACCACAACCTATACCATTCTACTCTTTTCGGATAACCGAAGAAAAAACAGTTTAGTGTTGTTGGCCTAATTTTATCTTGCTTTACATGTGCCTATGAAGCATATCCAAACATTATCAAATGTTCCAAATTACATTTCTCTCCAGTTCATGCCTCTTAAGGACAAAGAAACTTAAGCTTTGAAGATGGACTCTTATTCATGATATATGCTACCGTTGTCACAACTTCTCCTTAGAATCTTCGAACCATTCTAGTTTTATTAAGCATGCATCTAACCCGTTCCAGCAGGGTTCGATTAATTCTATCAGCAAGCTCATTATATCGGAAATCCTACTTATGGTTCGATGTCTAAAAATATTAAGCTTTGCACAATAGCTAGTGAACTCCTTATTCAAATATTCCAAGCCACTATCATTCAAATATTCCAAGCCTTGCACCGCCTATGGTAGGTTCTCATAGTAGACCCCAAAAGTCTGAATGAACGTAATCAAGTACTCAACTAGATGTTTGGTTGCTCGGCGGAAACTTCAGCCTTCTGCTCTTACCCAATACATAACTTTCATAAAATCTAAACTTTTGAGTTGCGATTCCATCTAACAACCTCAATTTACTTAGTTCACTGAGTTAATTCTCACTTAAATTATCCGTCTGATGATGTCATAACCTGTTAAAATTATTCACCACACTAGACACACCCCATACTACTAGAGTACCCTTAATAACTAACACACAATTAATCACCCTTGTAGGTAAACTCTTCATTATCTAACATCTAATTATAAATAAGGTTACATATAACTTCGGGTACATACTTTATGTTGTTAATTACTCTTTCAAATCTAATAGACTACTTGAGTCGTATTGTTTTAATTATTTTGATATTACAGGATTTGTAATTCTTATGGATTATCCTTCCGCCATCAAACATTCACAAGTCTTCAAACCAGTTTTTATTAAAAGTTATGTAGAATGACATACCCGAATCCAACACCGATTTATTGCTGAAATAATAAGACGTCATTAACTTATCAATCATACTCACAATCTCCATCTTATGTCTACTGATAGTTTTTGTCATTTACCTTGTCTAAGAAATTCCGACTGATATGTCATTTCTTCTTGCATACCAAACATATTGCTTTTGAACCCATCCCAACCCTTTGGACTTTGACCGGGAGTTTTCTCTCATATTTCTTGAATATCTCTTCCCTAATTGACCATTCACACGTAGTCGGTTTTCTTCAGAGTCATCCTTCAAAACACTTTTATTTTGAAGATTTTTAGAGTTCAAGGAGATCTTGACTTCAACCGTCGTAAGAAAGTCTTTAACATAGATCATGGTCATAAAGTGTCTATAATTCTTTGACAGAGAAGTTAAAAGGATGATTGTTTTGTCCTCCTTCTTCACTTTCACACCAACTGCATACACGTTGAGTAGAATTCAATTGTAATCAT
Organism: Limnanthes douglasii subsp. nivea; assembly: GCA_036936605.1. NCBI lineage: Eukaryota > Viridiplantae > Streptophyta > Magnoliopsida > Brassicales > Limnanthaceae > Limnanthes > Limnanthes douglasii. The sequence goes on along the minus strand of JAUPFV010000005.1, from coordinate 89,425,096 downwards.
CTAAATGCCTTCAGATCTCTATGCTACTATCTATATATAGTATGTAAAGTTGCTCATTTATATACAATTTGTTCGCCAAAGGCTTCTTCATGTAAATCACATCCAGCCGATTCCATATTCCTAACGCTGTGGGCTTTTCGGATGCCTATCATAATACTTGATCTCCCAATCCCAGTATAAAGATATTATGATCTTTATACAATAAAATGACATTAATATGTGTAGATTTATCGTTGATAGCAACAACCAGTCCCTTCCGTACTATATAAGCCTTAACCCCAATTCTCAGATGTTAAAATCATTAGACCGGTCAAATTATTCTAGGCTAAGCTTCATTGACGACTAAGCTTCATAGACCTCATCTTTTGTGGCTTTCCAATTTCTACGCGAGATATACTTCTCCATTATATATATTGGTGATTGGTCTACTTTTTTACTATTTTTTAACACTCATCATACCACTTGTAGGTGAATCAACACAATTTGACTAGGGTAAGAACCGATATATCAATTTAACAAACATTCGACAGAACAAGTAATTTATCTTGTTCAAGATAAGAAACAAATAAAATATAATATAATAAAACCAAAAGAGAAAAGAAAAATTTAATATGGTTCGGATTATGAAAAAATCATGTATCAGCAGGCACCATACACTCTTTTATAAATAGGCTATAAAAATAATATGAAACACAAAATATTCATTCACTCTTTGTTATAAAAGATTACATGATTCACCGAATCTTCTCTCCAATGTATATCTTTCACCTCACTTATCTCTTAAAATACCTAGAACTATTTCACTCACTTTGAAAATATGTCACCTCCGCAATCACTTTACATGTTGTATATAAATATCATGTTCTATTTATAGGTTTAGGAAAAATACTAATTCTTCATCAAACACGCTAGAGTAAATCTCATTAATCAACAACTCAAATAACTCCTAAATATTTATTATAAAATGAAACTTCATAAAGAAAACTAACTAATATAAAAGACCTGAATTTATGAATTATAATTAATATAGGACGAAAAAAATACGAGACCCAATTAATATATGAGACCTCGTAAATAGAACACTCCACTTCAGTTTAGTTGTGGTGCTATGATCCAGCTCGCTTCCGACCATCCTACTTCGGACCAACCTGCTTTGGGTCAACGTATATTTTCTTTGACTCAATAAATTCTCAGTTCTGACATGTTATCTCAAACCTTACTATTCAACATACATCTCTACCACTAAGTCATGGCTCAAGCGTCACCCATAGAGTTTCAACAGTGCTTGCCTATAAATGTTTTCGAAATATCTAACTATAGATATGTAGTCCTATGGTAAGAACTCTACTGACGAGTTACTTTTAGACTACACCTACTTGACCGAGTTGATATCTGGACAATATAAGGATTAGGCCTAAACTATTAAGAGTTAAGCTTAAACTAAAAGTTTATATATTAAATTGAATAAATCAATTGAGTTGGGTTATGGTATCTTACCACACGGCTAACTAATTGGTATGAATGTAATTAGGTTAAATTTAAATCTAAATTGTATCATAAACTAAAATATCTATGACAATTTTTTTTTTCATGTTATCGTATCATTGTCCGCCATTATTGGTGATTAGAAATATCAAACCACAAGTTTATTCCTCTTCTTTTATATTTTAGATTAATCAAGAACAAAAGAAAATATTAAAGAAACACAAGTGAATAACATATCCATGAGATTTGAGAGAACAAAATCTACAAGAACTACATCACTTCTTTAATCCATAACTGCTCGGATGAATAACATGACAAGTAAGTTTTATGTGTCATTTCTAATAATATCAATCGCATAAGAGTATACGTTTTTAGTATAGTAGATATATTGAGTGATTCAATATATTTGACCATACCTTTATGAATCGATTGTAAGAATGTATGTTTGTATAAAATCAGTTAGAAAACATATTAGTTTTAATTTTCTATAAAGAATCCATACTATTGGAATTATGTGATGTTTGAACTGGTTATTATATGAATTTAGAAATTTTAAAAGCATTTCAGAGATCATGTGTGCCTCCAAGACAAAGGTAAACCAACGAAGGAGACCATGCTCGTACAAAAAAAAACCACAAACGATCCCAAGATACGGTTACAACAAAACGACAACAGATAAGTTTGCAAACATAAATAAACAGCAACTGTAAGCTATTCTCGCTAGCCTCGATCAAGGGTTTTAGCTACTTATTTGTCCTGCATTTACCTCGAGACAACGCCTTCGGGGAACAAAATAAGAAGAACCATCTTCAACCTACCTTTTCCTCGTTCACTTGGCGCTCCATATGAGGCTTCTTGTCCTCCACACTAAAATTAAGGGTTTGGTACAAAACAAACCCTCCTAAGATCCTCGCGAGACGTCCATCCAAAAGTTGGTTGAAAGACCCGTATGAAAAAATTGAGGTATTCGGATGAGAGACCGTGGTATCTATATCGGTTATATTTTCCTCGTTAGCTAACGCAAAAGTTTGTGTCAGATAGGTAAACCAAATATCGAGAGAAAATTATAAGTCGTAATGCAGGATTTTACCAAGGTGAGATTCAATATCCACGTTAAGGAAACATTTGTGCATATCTTTGATGGAGTTGGTTTCACCATCACAGATGAATAGGCTTATGTACAACAATATTAACTTTTATTGATACTTCTTTGTAAGCGAATGTCGTGACGATGATGTTTCACTACCTCCTCGGCACGAGTCTTTATCAGCTCCTTGAGTTGGTTTACCCTCTTGACACTGGCCATATGAGCTACTTTTTCATTGATCAACCCATCTTGGACGATATGATTTCTTGGATTTATCTATGGCGAATGCGATCTTCTTAACCTGCAAAAACTTGGGACCAACAAAGCAGGGAAACTCATCGAGAATTGATCTTTTGCTCACTTGCACAATATCCTTATGGGTAGCAAAGTATTACTCCATGATGGCCACCACCAACAATACCCCATCATTCGCTCATCTGAAACTTTTCGGGATCTTCAGTACGGTCCTCCCTCTCTCTTACTCCTTTGCTACGGTATATTTTTCCCTTCTACCCAATTTGAAAGGATATCAATCGAAGGATCGACAAAGATAACTTGGGTATAAGATCATTGAGCTTGGGAGAAATCTTAACCAACTAACGGATACCCTCAACGGCTAAGTCTTGATGACGCTCGGATACATTGGGCACATCTTTGCAGCAAGTGCGCTTAGAGTCAGGGATTGCGAAGACGGTGATACCATAGGGGTTATAGCCTTGATGGCTCACTCCGAATCTATATCTTGGGAGGAGCCTAATAGTTTGTGCATAAACTTATCTCATGGGTTCTTCATGAGGAATGAAAGTTCATCTCCTTGAGAAGACATACACTGATGAGTCCGAATTCGAAGAGCTCCCCGGAAGGATAGTCCAAAGTAAATCACCCCGTAAATTCGGACAGACTCCATGACTTCAATTCGAACAGCACTGATTGAACCGGACAGATGATCTTGAACACTGCAAACATAAGGCAGTTCGAACTATGACTAAAGTACTAAAAAACCTAATCACTGTCTGACTAAGCTACCTGTACATCTGCTTAAAACTCATGGGTCTTTAAACATGACCCGGATCCATTAAACTTGACCCAAAAGCCCAAAAGGGCCCAAATATCATACTATAAATACCCAACCACCAGCATTAACTATGGGTAAGAAAAATTAACTGCTGCCAGGCTGCTTAATTCTCTCTCCACCCTTGAAACACTTTGAAACACCCTTAAACACCACCACACCAGCGTGAAACACCCTTACACCGTCTTAAAACTCCACTTGAAATTACCAGCCTACCCTCAGGCTACTTTTATCCACACCAAATTGGCGACCACAGTGGGAGGCGACGGTGCCTGAATCAAACATTCAAAACCAAGTAAAGGAATTCTGTCCGAATGAATCCGAATAATCCAGAGCTTCCACCAGCTTTGCTCGAAGTGGTGGAAGAGAACGATGAATATACTGTCCAGGAGCGTGACAGGTTGAGGGTTGAAATAGAAGCTCTGAGGGCTGAAAAGGCCAAGATGGGCATGAAGGAGAAATCCAAAGCATCAGTTGCTCATCGTTCTGATAACCCTCGAGAGCATGAGGCTTCAAAGACTCATGTGAGCACTAAAAAGACACATGCCAGTTCTAAAAAGTCTCACCGGTCCAAGCCTGTGGAGAGTTCTGACTCAAGTTCAGAATCTTCGGACAGCTCTTCGGACAGTGAGGGAAATGAAAAGTCCTTGTCCTCCAGCAGTGACGAGGGGCGAACCAGGAAAAAACAGAAGCAAGTTAAAAAGTATTCCAGAAAAAGAGATCACCATGGAAGAATGAAAAGGCACATTGGGAAAGGATCATCTCACAACCGGAGGCATATAGACCGGATGCTGGTGGATCCTTTTGCCTTCCATGATGAGCCAGGTATCTTTGCAACACCTAATGAGGATACTGCGTTCAGTCGTGGGAGGAACTGGAGGCAATCGCCATTGTCTTCCAAGATACTGTCCGGAAACCTCCCCAAGAGGTTTGATAGCACCAAGATGGAGAAGTACGATGGCAGTACTGATCCAGACAATCATCTGGAGCAATTCAAGAACTTCATGATGAACTTTGATGATGATGATAAACTACTCTGCAGGGCATTCTCCCAGTCCTTTATGGGGAGTGCTCTGAAGTGGAACAACAGCCTTCCTCAGGGTTGTATCAGAGACTTTGATACCTTTTGGGTGGCCTTTCGGAGGCAATTTGTGGGGAGTAAGGAGCTAAAGGGTAATGGAGATACCATAATCCATTGTGCCCAGGAACCAAACGAATCATTAAAAGAGTACATAAGTCGTTTTGTGAACACAAAAAACGGGCTGGCTGATTGCTTTGAACAAGTGGCAATAGCCTCTCTGAGACAAGGTTTGAACCCGGGCAACCTGGCCGATTCAGTAACAAGGAAGAAAGCCATGACCTGGGGTGGATTGCTAAATCAAGTTGGGAAACAAATAAATGTTGATGAAACAAAAAAGACCAGGGTGCACAGACAGGTGAGGTCCACCCCGGTGGCTCCAACTCCAAATCAAAACCAGTCCAGAAACAAAGCTAGAGAAACCGGACAGGGGCATGGAAGAGGAAAAGCTCAGTCTCAACCAGCTGCTCCTGCACAAAGCCAACAGTCTAGAAACAAAAGGGGACCATGGGTCCAGCCGGAGTGGTTTGCAGAACTCGAAGAAAGTGTGGCAACCATTTTTGATAAAACTAAAGATGAAGTACACTACCGGAGACCAGCAACCTTGCAGTCTCCCAGAGAACATCGAAACAGTTCTTTTTGTCAATATCACAATGATATTGGCCATACTACTGATGATTGCATAGCCTTGAAACAAGAGGTTCAGAACCTGATTGAAAGAGGGAAATTGGGTGCATACGTTAAAAGAAGAGGAGGCAACAGGCCTGACAACACTCACCGGGCTGCTCCGGTTAATGCTGCCCCAGAAGGGGCTATGGTGATCATTGAAAGGTTTGATGTGGAATCTGAATATTTGGATCCTGATCCAACAAGGAACAGAGTGGGTGCAATAGAGGAGCGTTCCAGGACGGTCTCCGGGCTCATTAAATTCTTTGAGTCCTTGACAATTTTCGGAGGGGACACTGTAACGGCTCCTACCACTTCATCAAGAAAAAGGCATGTTCATAATTTGGCTACCCAACTAGAAGGGGGCATGACCTCTTATCAATCGTCAAGTTTATTCCCATTCATTTTCTTTGATGGGGATGATTTGAGAGACATTGCTGGCCCTCATGAAGATGCTGTTGTCATAGGAGCATCGATAGGGGGCAATGAGATAAGGCGAATCCTGGTAGATACTGGGAGCTCTGCCAATATCCTTTTCCTAGATACTTACAAGAAAATGAAAAATCCAGCTGTGATTCAAAAGTCAGACAGATCGATCGTAGGCTTCACGGGCAGCTCAGCTGATGTAATCGGTGAGTTCGAAGAAGAAGTATTGTTGGGCAGAGGCCCTTTCAAGAAAACGGTCAGAATACTTTTCATTGTGGTGGACTGTCCCACTTGTTACAATGCTATTCTAGGGAGATCTTGGCTCTCTAGGATGCATGCAGTGGCCTCAACAGTCCATCAGTGTCTAAAATACGCTGTTCAGGGGCAGGTTGGGGTTGTCCGGAGCAGTCAAAAAGTTGCAAGAGAATGCTATGCCACTGCCTTGGCTCCACGAACGCTAGGGGCAGTCCGTATAAATGACCAATAGCAGTTTGAGGGCCTTTCTGGGGGTGAGGGTGAAATTGATAACCCCAGAGAGACCCCCGGAATGTTGATCCCAGTTGAGGAGGTTGAGACACACTGCTTGGAAGAAGGGAAATTTGTCAAAATAGGGTCCAAAATGCCACAAGTGTTGAAAGAAGAGATGTTAAAATTCTTAAAAGACCATCAGCATGTCTTTTCTTGGTGCAATGCTGATGTTACTGGAGTTCCATCAGAAGTGATTTCCCATCACTTATCTGTCCGGAGAGACATAGCACCAGTGGTGCAAAAGAGGAGAGCTTTCTCAAAAGAAAAGGCTGATGTCATTGTACAAGAGGTTGACAGACTCACAAAGATGGGGCACATTAAAGAATCTCAGTATCCTTTGTGGACTGCCAATCCAGTCTTGGTAAAAAAGAAAAACGGTAAATGGCGAATGTGCATTGACTTCACAGACCTCAACCGAGCTTACCCAAAAGATCTGTATCCAGTTCCCCGGATAGACCAGTTAGTAGATTCCACTTCTGGAAACAAGCTGCTCTCCTTCATGGATGCCTTCTCCGGGTACAATCAAATCCAGGTGAATCCAAAAGATCAAGAGCATACCACTTTTGTTACTGATAGAGGTCTGCACTGCTATAAGGTGATGCCTTTTGGCTTGAAAAATGCTGGGGCTACTTATCAAAGGTTAGTCAATAAAGCATTTGCTGATCAGATTGGAAGAAATATGGAGGTCTACATTGATGATATGATGGTGAAAAGTATGGATGAGCAGCTGCACTTGTCCGACCTCCAGGAGACTTTTGCCAACCTGGCTAAGGTGAATTTAAAGTTAAATCCTGAAAAATGTGTGTTCGGAGTGCAGTCCGGGAAGTTCTTGGGGTATATTATAAGTGAGCATGGAATACAGCCCGACCCGGACCAACTCAATGCCTTGTTCCAAATGGAGCCTCCACGAAATATTAAAGAAGTGCAGCGATTAACGGGGAGATTAGCAGCTTTGAACAGATTCATCTCAAGGTCTTCGGACAGGTGTGCTCCTTTCTTTCAAACTTTGAAGGGTGCAAAGGGGTTTGAGTGGACGCCACAGTGTGATGAGGCATTCAATGAGATTAAGAAGCATCTGTCCTCTCCCAAGACTTTGTTTAAACCAATCAAGGGGGAGACTCTCTTTGTGTATTTGGCTGTTTCAAGCTGTGCCATCAGTGCTGTGCTAGTAAGGGAGGTTGATGGGTATCCTCACCCAGTATACTACATCAGCAAAAGCCTGATTGATGCTGAACGGCGTTACTTGAAACTTGAAAAACTAGCATTGGCCTTGGTGATAGCTGCGAAAAAGATGAGGCCGTATTTTCAGGCTCATCCTATCATCGTCCGGACATCTTTCCCTTTAAATAATGTCCTTCAAAAAGCAGACATTTCAAGCAGAATGACAAAGTGGTCAGTAGAGTTGGGAGATTTCGACATAGACTTTGCTCCTCGAACAGCAGTAAAAGCTCAAGCTGTGGCTGATTTTCTGGTCGAATTCCATTCTGATAGGGACTCAGAACAACCTGCTGATTCAAAAGACAAAAAAGCGTGGATTGTCCGAACAGATGGAGGATCCAGTGCCATAGGATCTGGGGCAGGAATATGTCTTACTTCCCTCTATGTGGACAACATGTTCCAAGCTATTTGTTTTGCTTTCAGGGCGTCCAATAACGAGTCCGAATACGAAGCAGCTATAGCTGGGTTGAAATTGGCTTATATCTGTGGAGCAAAAAGGGTCAAGCTGCTAAGCGACTCCCAATTGCTTGTCCACCATGCCTTGGGCCTATCAGAAGCTAGAAAGGAACAATTGATTAAATATTTACTTCTCTTGAAAAATAAGGCAATGAAGTTTAAAGCTGTTGTTTATGAGCATATTCCCCGGGCAGAGAATGAGTTAGCAGACTCGTTGGCAACAATAGCATATACGGAGTCCTATCCATGGATCCATGTGCTTGAAAGTCCTTCTATTCAACTTGATGAAGGGGAGAAAGAGGAGGTCTTTGAAATACAAGTAAATCAGCCTCAGGATTGGAGGTCTCCTCTTATACAAAATCTGTCCGATGGCATCATACCTTTGAATAAATCACAAGCCAGAACTTTAAAACACAAGGCTCGTGGTTTCATCATGATTAGAGAGGTCTTGTACAAGAAATCCTATAGCAAACCTCTCCTACGTTGTTTAGGAGATCATGAGTCACAGATGGTTCTCTCCGAATTGCATGATGGTGAGGGATCAGCCCATTGTGGATTTAGAGCATTAACAAGAAGAGTGCTTCTCTCCGGATATTATTGGCCATCAATAATGAAAGATGCCAAGGAACTGGTAAGAAGGTGTGACCCATGCCAGAGGTACAGCAATGAAATTCATGTACCAGCCATTCCTTTGGAATCAATTTCTGAGCCTATCCCTTTTGCTCGTTGGGGATTGGACTTGGTTGGGCCTCTACCTATGGCGTCCGGAGGGCGTAAAACCATAATCGTAGCCATTGACTACTTTTCGAAGTGGATAGAAGCAGCCCCCTTGGCAGGGACAACATCAAAGGTTGTTATAAAATTCATTCTATCCAACATATGTTGCAGATTTGGTGTCCCCCAGAGAATAACGACAGACAATGGGCCACAGTTTGACAACAGAGAAATGGAGAGCTTCTGTGCCTCAAGGGGTATTCAGCACTGCTTTTCTTCACCTTTCCACCCACAAGCCAATGGGCAAGTTGAAGTGGCTAATAGAACTATACTGTCTGGTTTAAAGAAAAATTTGGAAGGGGCTGCTGGGAAGTGGCCTAGTTATTTACAAGAAGTCTTGTGGGCCTACCGAACAACACCTGGGGCTGCAACACAAGAATCACCTTTCGCCTTGGTCTATGGGATGGATGCAGTAGCCCCCATAGAGAAGACACTTCCCTCCTTTCGAGTCCACAACTTCTCCGGACAGGCTAATGAAATGGCAGTTAGAAATCAACTTGATTTAATTGAAGAAAGGCGAGTAAAAGCTCATCTTAGAGTGGCACACTATCAAGGCTTGATGAGAAGCAGGTTTGCTTCTAAAGTTAAAAGAAGGGACTTTCAACCAGGAGATAAAGTGTTGAGGAAAGTTTTCTTGCATACCAAGGAAAGCTCTTCGGAAAGCTGGCCCCAACTTGGGAGGGTCCGTATACGGTGGTTGAAAGAATCAAGCCTGGCACATACTGGCTGGAAGACAAAAATGGCAGGGTTTTAACTCACCCTTGGAATATTGAACACCTTCGAATGTACTTAGAATGAAACTTATATAAATATTTACTTGTTTGAAACATCCATGTAAATATTTGGGGGCATACTACTACCTCTCTCCGGCGCCACGGAGAGCTTTAAATGAAACTTGGAGCCTTTTTGAATAATTTTCTAAGTTTTTGCAAAATTCTGTTGATTGTCATACTATTCGGACTGAAAGGTCTAAGGGCTACTTAAATTCTAGCCAGAGAAACTAAACGCTCTCACAACACGATGATTTGAAATTACTTAAACTCTAAGATATTTAAACAGACTATGAAATAAGAGAGTGGTTGAGCAAGATAAAACTTTCATTCAACAAGTTTAAAATTGCCTTGGCCTTCCAAGGACTTTTTAAAACAAGTTTGAGCACAATACAAAAGTCTGTCCGGATAAAACGGACAACATCACAAAAAAGGTGCCTTGGCCTTCCAAGGACTTTGGTTCAAGTAAAAGATAAACAAAACAGATTATAAATTAAGAAGGAGCCTTTGAAGATGGCTCACCCTCATCTGTTCTCTTGCCCTTGATGTTGCTTTTTTCCTCAATGACCTTCTTGCCTTTGGGGTCAACCTCTTCCTCACCCGGACTCTCTCCGGTTTCCTCTTCATCACCAGACGAGGATATATAATTGTACCCTTCATCAACCATGGTCCAGTAGGGGAGATCATCGTCGTCCACATAATGCCATAAGTCCCCTAGTCTCCTCTTTGGGAACTTCTCATGGAACAAGAGGACCATGTCGAACTTCACTTTCTCTACCATTAATTCTTCACTCCGTATCATCTCCCTGGCATAAGCGTTGATTTTGGCCTTGATCATGGCCTCTTGATCCTTCATCAAAGCATCTTTCTCCTCAACAGCCTGAGTCACTGCATTCTCTAAAGCAAGTTTGTCAGTGGTCAGGTTGGTGACAATCTTCTCCTTTGCTGCAGTTTCTCCCCTTGATGCTGCCAAGTCCTTCTCCAATCCGGACAGCTTAGCCCGGAGATCTTTCACAGTCTCTTCTAAAGAAGCAACTTTTGTGTTGCTTTTCTCTTGATTCTCCTTTAGCTGTTCGTTTGACTCCTTAAGCAAGTCAACCTTAGTAGTGGCAGTCCTGAGGTCATCGGACAGTTTCTCCTTCTCAGACTTAAGTTCTTTGATGGTTTCTGCCTGACTCTGGACTTGCCTTTCCAGGGTGAGTACTGGTTGTACGTTGCTAAGGAGGGAATGAGCTATAACATCCCTCTCGCTGGAGACCAAGAAAGTTTTACCATTGAAGTTTACTGTGTTGGAACTACTGGGAGGAACATATGGCCCTGCGAACTCATCTCTTGACAGGCCAAGGAAGTAATCACCTAGGGGGCCCAGACCGGTGACGTCCACTTCATCCATATTAATCTCTCCTCTATCCACTTCATCAGTGTGAAATTCCATTGGAATCCCTTCATTGAGATTCCCTGGGATCTCTTCGGCTAAGGTCGGATCAGTTGGGAAAGTGGGCTCCGGGTCTCGGAGAGCAAGCTCCTCTCCTTGGGAAATCTTCTTCTTTTTGACCTCCCTATCAGCACTGTCACTCGTTTGCTTACGAGTCCGTTTAGAAGCCCTTGAGGGTTTTGGGGACTTCACTCTTTGTTGCTCGCTCTCCTGTTCTACCACTTGTAGAAGGTTTGCATCGACTTGAGCCTGAGCTGGCACCTCTGAACCTGTTGGGACCTCTTTCTCAGCATCCTCTACCGCTTTCCTGCTTTTCTTCTTCTTGCCCTTCATTTTACTGGGGGCTTTGGCCCGGACAGGAAGGAAGAGGGTCTCATCTAACTCATGAGTCCTCCTCGGAACTACATCCTCATCAGGTGGGGTGGAGAACTCCTCCCAGGATAGATCCCTCCGGCCTGTGGTGTTCCACAGATGGGATCTCGCTAAATTCCCAGGGGTAAAAGCCTTGTGAAACCGGTTCTCCCAGTTCTCTGCGGCCCATGCATTTATCTTGCCACAGGTGACCTGTCCGGCTTTTAGATAGTCTCCAAATTCTTTTGGCAGCTCTAATGAAACAAGAAAGTAGCTAGTTAGCATAAAGTTAATGAAAAGAGAAATTCGAACAGAAACTTAAAAGAAAACTTACGATCGCTCCTCCATCTACTTCGAAGTAGGCTAGGATTCTCCCCGACTTTGGTTTTATTGCCATTCTCCCATGAGCCACTTACAAATAAAAACTGGCTCCTCCACTTACTCTCCGACTCCAGGAGATCATCGACGGCTTTCAAGTCATTCCCCATATTAAAGTGATAGAAAGGGAACTGATGCTGTTTGCACAAACTAGCAACAGCAGCGAACTCTTCCATTGGAAGAGGAATTCCGGACAACCTAGATGCCATAATGCATGACATCAAGGTGTACCATCCATTAGGGCTTAGCTGTGATGGACATAGCTTGACTAGGTGGAAATAGCGCACTATCTCTGGATCCAGTGGGAACCTAAGTCCCCAGTTGAATAGCTCCGTAAAGAAGACTATCTCGTTCCTTTTACAATCCATTGGGGTCTCCGGATCGATGGGAATTCGGATTTTAACGTTTTCAGGGATCCCCCACTTGGTGCGAAACCGTCCCAAATCTCTAGTATGGATAAACGCATACTTGGTCTTTAACAGAGACAAAAGATACTTGAACTCTACCTTGTGAAAGTAGGGCCCTACTCTCCCTTCGAGGCTCTCCGGCAGATCCGGACGCCTCAGATATAAGTCCTCTTTGCCCTTCTTGGCAACAACTATAGCAGTGTCAGCTTGTCCGGAAGACTCGGACTCAAACCTAACCTCCTCAGTGGAGTCTTCCATCCTCTCCTCCATTATTGTTGGGGGAGCTTCTGCAGAAACAGCCCGGGGAGGGATGAAGCTTGGCACAGCTGATCCTCCGGACTGGTGGCTCGATGTATGTTTTTGAGTTCTCACCTCAGTTTGAGTTTCTGAGGTCGAGATTTCCTTGGGAGGTAGTGGACTGCTAGCCTCCGGACCAACCGGCCTTTCCCAGAGAGTCCTAACAGTTGCCCCGGACCCTGAATCGCTGGTATTTTTTGAAGAAAGTCCCTTAACCAATCTGCTTGGTCTTTTCATGATTAGTTTGTCTGGAGAATGGTCGGAGTCGGACCCCATGGCAATAAAAGTGGATTTCTTCCTGACACTTGTGACAACGACCCCCGGTTCGACAATACAAGCACCAGATTCGTTGTCTATAATGGGTACTGAAACTCCCGAATATTTCCCACATTTGTTAGCATAGGGGATTGACTCTTGGACTGATGAGCCAGAAGCTATAGGGGAGAGTGTTGATTGAAAAAGCTTTCTAGGTTTTGTACCTTTCGAAGAAGAAGAACCTCTATCAGATTCTTCGATTGAAGGGGCTGGTTTCTCGACAGGCGACGCTGGAAGCCCTGCTGCAAGTCTTTTCTCTTTTTCAACCCGTTGAGCTTTCTCCAATTCTGAGAGATTAAGCCAGCCACCCTTGATTAGAGCTGTTCTTGCTGTGAACATAAAACAACTAAGGAAAGTTTGAAGTTTTAGAGAGATGAAATTTTGAGTGAAATGGCAAAGTGAAAGTGAAAATGAGACTGTGAAAGACAAATGGAATTTATAGTAAATGTAAAAAAGGGTTTTATTCCTAGGAGAATCCGAAAAGTTGGACAATGATTAAAAACGGCGCTGACGTCATCAATAGCACTTAAAGAAGTAACTTGTTCGAGAAAGTGGTGTAACTTTCAAGGTGAAAAAACGGCTAAAAGTAACCAACCAGAGAGTGACACGTGTCCCACTACCTCTGACAAAGAACCGTTTGGAATTTGTAACGATTGATCTGTCCGTGTACGTCTTCAACTCTTCGAATTGGAAGACCACTTCCTAAGTCGGACTGTTTTTCAGTTCTTTAACAAGGACACTTGTTCAAATACCTAAAAAAGGGGCTCCTGATGAGTCCGAATTCGAAGAGCTCCCCGGAAGGATAGTCCAAAGTAAATCACCCCGTAAATTCGGACAGACTCCATGACTTCAATTCGAACAGCACTGATTGAACCGGACAGATGATCTTGAACACTGCAAACATAAGGCAGTTCGAACTATGACTAAAGTACTAAAAAACCTAATCACTGTCTGCCTAAGCTACCTGTACATCTGCTTAAAACTCATGGGTCTTTAAACATGACCCGAGTCCATTAAACTTGACCCGAAAGCCCATAAGGGCCCAAATATCATACTATAAATACCCAACCACCAGCATTAACTATGGGTAAGAAAAATTAACTGCTGCCAGGCTGCTTAATTCTCTCTCCACCCTTGAAACACTTTGAAACACCCTTAAACACCACCACACCACCGTGAAACACCCTTACACCGTCTTAAAACTCCACTTGAAATTACCAGCCTACCCTCAGGCTACTTTTATCCACACCATACACGATTCCTTATGGACAAGAAATAGCTTCTAGAGAGATAAATTTAACTTCTAGAGAGTGGTGCTCTAAAATAAAAATGAAGCTACAAGGTTTTTAAATATATAAATGGATGGAAGGCTTTCACCTAGATGACATGTGGCAAAAAATATCTAAAAACAAAGGAAGAGGAAGTGAGATACCTTCACGCGACATCACCTCAGAGAAAACATCAACGTGAGTGAAAGCACTTCATTAGCTCGACACCAAAAAATGGAGGGGTGGGGGCGTTACTTATACAGAACACATAATTTTGATTGTGTTAACAAAGCCCGAACCCAAGAGACCCAACTTAAGAGCGAAAGGAAACCAAACACGTCGGCCTAACAGACTCAAACAATCACATGTTCGCGTAGGGCTAATGTTGGCCAAGTTGTCTAAATGGACTTAAACGACCACCTGTCACTTAAGAATGGCAATGACCATAAGCGTCTGATGATCTCTTTATGCTAAGCTACTAAATCTGCCTTACAATGGATAACATTTGTCATACTCAACGATGATTTTGCAATGATCTCATACTTAATACTCTTGAGACAATTAACCCACGAGAACTTAACCACTCTTATTACTCCCACCTTCAATTTTTGTCGATACGTACATAAACAATGTGTGATAGCGTATGGAAGCATAGTTTGACGTCATACAAAAATGAGGCCCCGAAGGATATACGTTTGTCTGAAAAAATGTATGGAAGGCCAGAAAGGTTGCACAATGAGGAGGCAACAACCAAAGATCTTTCCAAGCCAAGACCACTATATAAGAAGATAGTGGCTCATTTTTAAGGTTAGGTGAACGTTAAAGAGAAATACAATGGAAACAAAAAAAAAATACTTTTCTTTGTAATCCATATTATCAATAAAACACAAGTGTTCTTCACTCAAGAGTTGCAAATTTCTGCAACCTTTAGTTACATATATTTACTTACTCTAGGTTCGAGAGATTTTTATCCACCACATTTCAACTTATTTACTTTTTTACAATACTTATTTTCACAATTAGTCTTAAGCACCTACATTGTTTTACATTTATATCAGTCTCCCTTCTCGGTCAAGTCGAGCGATTCAAATTTATCGACATCAACTATATTCTAATCAAAATTATTTAATAACATCAAAATTTTATATAATTAAATTAATTCATTCACCAATACTATATATACATATATTTTAATATTAAATTATCTAATAAAAATAAGTTTATGAATTATTTGAATTTATTCTGATTGAAATTAGTGAGTTTCTAGTTACCTTATTATGGGTTTCCTGAGAATTCATGAACAACAAACGATTCTTTTATGAAAGTAAAAAAATATGAATTCTTAATAGGATAAACAGTGTGAAGTCATAAACCATTAAACAATGATAAAAGAAAGAATAAGAAGTGTCATTTTCTCATTCAGGTGGATAATTATAATTATAAATACTTAGTGAATAATGTTATGTTTTTTTTTTAAAAAAACATTAAATTAAAGTAAATAAAGTTTGTGCAGATCTCTAGGGCATATCCCGAGCGAATACATAAGAAACTAAAAGAGAATCAATGTGAACCAAAGTTACATGATTCTATATTGTGGGAAAGTAGGATATATAATAACAAAAAAATATTAGAGATTGAAGAAATAGTCCATAAAAGGGTTGACAACAGATTCAAGGAAGCCATCAATAGTAGCGGGCAAACAATGAGGCCAACAAGAAAAGATGAATTATTTGTAAAAGACAAGAAAAATACAAGTTAATAAATTATAGGGAAATTACACAAGCCATGTAATCTTGGTGTCATAGAACCTGAACCGTAAATCCAAGAAAATACGGCAAGAAACCATAGAGGCGTTAACAGGAGGGGAACAAAAAATTATTGCATGCATCTCCTTCCAGGCGTGGTAAATGACCGCGCTAAATCAAGAACGCCAAAGATGAAAATTTTGACGCCTCGCAAACTCACAATTTCCAGCATCAACCATTAGTCGAGAATCCTAACTTGGAACTTGCATAGTTCCAAAGACTCTGAGTAAACTATAGTGATAAAGGATATGAACAATAGTTTAAAGCTCGAGTTGCATAAGTCACAATCTAGTGGGGTATTTAGACCCCAACTCAAAAAGTAGTCTTGAGTAGAAAGTCTGCCAATGATTACAAGCCAAAGAATAAATGAATTGCGAAGAATATTAAACTTATTCCATACTAACCCAGCCCACTCCACAATTAGAGTGGACGTACGAATGGATTAATAGGTATCTTTGATTGTGAAATTAGGATTTTCATTCTTCGCGGTCTAATAGTGAACATAATTAAAGTTGATATTTGGTGGAGGTAGAGTGAGAATGATATTGTTTGTCTTCTTGAAAATTGATCTGATTCTTTGCTCTTGCTAATCTAATATTAGATGACTACTTCCAACAACCATTGTTTATCATATCAGAGACCTTACGAATTCGCCCAAACCTAGAATCTTTGTTGATGCTGTTGTTAAAATATTTTACCAAATGGATAGAGAGGAGCCACGGATCATACCAGAATTAGGTATCCAATCCATTGTCGATTATCACCTTGTACACATTACTAGCCGTTGGACGAAAGCGTAATAATTTCCTCCAAGCCAAAGGGGGGGGGAACCAAGATCTAAGTCTCATAAATTATTATTTTTTATTTTTTTTGTATCTGATCCAATTGTACTAGATATAGTATTTGTTATTACTAATGATAGACCACATATGTTTTTAGACGAACGCGTGATTCTAAGTTTTTAGATCTAGAATCCCAAGACCTCCCTCCATCGTGGGAGTGATAATATTAGACCAGACTGTCTTTGCCCCATGAATATTCATTTCAGGGCCCGACCAAAGGAAATGATGCAACAATTTGGATAATTATTTGAGACCTTAAAAATAGAGGATAAATATAGACGACCAATATACTTGTCACGTGAGTAAGATTGACTTGATAAACTAGAGTCTACATGCATAAGAGAGGTTCTTAGAAGTCCAAGAGTCAATCATCAAGGTAATTATATGTATAATTGAAGGACAATCTGTGTGGGCGAGGCGCCCATTGAGAAGGGGGACACCTATATATTTAACAAAAATGGTACCTTTCTTGTACTTTAAAATATATACGAGATCATTACGAAAAGAAGGATTGACTCCAGAGAGAAATATATGACTTTGTGCAGTGCTGACTTGGAGGTCTGAGAAATAAATCATCCAAGTCCTCATTAATAAGAATGAGGGAATTGATGTCTCCATGACATATAATTAGATCATCAGCGAAGCAGAGATAACAATTTTAAGTTTATTGTATTTCTACTGAAATTCTAAATTTATGTCATTATTTTTCTCCTTTAGGATACATAAAAGAACTTGCATGACAATAACGAAAAGAAAAAGAGAGAGTGAATCTTCTTGTCTGAGACCCTCCCTACCATAGAAGTTACCATGGGGGTCACCATTTATTATGATATTATAGGAAGGAGCGGCAATACATTGGATGATCCAAGTGATCATTTTTTCAATAAATTTTATCTCAACAAGGATGTTGAGGATGAGATGCTAAACATTATCAATGGATTTCATCAAGTCAATTTTGAGAGCTACCAGTTTTCCTCTACAGTTGGTATGATAACCTCTTAGGAGTTCTTACGATAGAATGATATTATCGAAGATGTTTATTCCGGCAATCAAATAAGAGAAATAATCTTTGATTCTAGTGACAAACATTATTGAGATGATTTTATAGACGACGTTGCAAAGTGCAATAGATCTGAAATCAGCAGCCACAAAAGGTGATTCCTTTTTAGAAATGACTCTGATAGAAGTGGAGTTCCAGGATGATTCAAGACATAATGTTATATAGATAAAACACAATTCTTATTATGTACTGAAGAATACATAATTAAACTGTTACTTTTAGATGAATCAATGCATAAATAATATGTTTAAAAAATCGTAGTAAAATAATTATCTAATAAAATTATGAGTAAACGCGAATCTAAGTTTTAATTCGGTAAAACTGCTAAATGAATAACATTATTAGAACTATTCAAATAGCATTACAAATTATTAATTTAACGATATTAGATAATATTATAGTTGTTATATGTTGGTTATTTGGTTGTGTTTTTGTGGGGGACAGTATTTCCGTGATAATGGTTATGTTTGTTAAAGATACTAGGCTCAAACCCATTAACTTATATGTTTTATCTATAAATAAGAGCTTATACTCTTTGTAATTTATACATTTTCTAGATAATAAAACACTAGCCGTTTTTATTGTTTTTTTTTCTACACTGTTGACGGTGGTTGAACGATAATAGTCCATGATAGTCTTATGATAATATACTAATTTTAAGTAATTCGATAAATAAAAATATGTAAAAAATAAAATAAAAATAAAATAAGAATAAAATAAATAGTAAATAATAGATTTAATTAGATTATCATATTTTGGATTCCTAATAATTA
The DNA here is from genome assembly GCA_036936605.1 of Limnanthes douglasii subsp. nivea. Lineage (NCBI taxonomy): Eukaryota > Viridiplantae > Streptophyta > Magnoliopsida > Brassicales > Limnanthaceae > Limnanthes > Limnanthes douglasii. The sequence goes on along the minus strand of JAUPFV010000005.1, from coordinate 89,406,605 downwards.
CAAAAAAAACTAAATTATTACAACGAAACTATAAATTAAATTGAGAAAAGTACTAGTAAATACTCACTCAACTTTTTTATTACCACCTATTACCTAAAATTGCATACTATAAACAACCAACTCCATCGGGCTGAAAAACCATAAGCAACCTCTCTTTTTTTAACCAAATTTATCTTTCTTACTTTTTCCTTTTTATTCTTATTTTAAAAAGTTCGTATCTTTCAAATTGTAGCTCAGAAAGAGAAAAAAATGAAAGTACCATCGGCTTTTTTTTAGGCGAACAAAATAAGATCCATTAATGATATTATTATTTTTTATTTGCTGTTCAAATAACTCACATGATTGATCTTTCAAAGGATTCTCATTATTGATTTCTCTAAGAATTCGCATGTTTAAATTTTCAAACAGTTCGTATGGTTGATTTTTCTAACAAAATAACACTATTAATTTTAAAGAGTTTGCATGTTTAATTTTTCATAGAACTCGTATGATTGACTTTCAAAAAACTTTTATGGTTAATTTTCAAAGAACTCGTATGATACTCATGAAATTTTATTTTATTTTTATATCATCAATAAATCTAGTTTTGTTCATCTTAAAAAGAAATAGCGCTTTTGGATTTTTTTTTCCGAACTCCGATTTAAAAGATATAAATTTAAAAAATAATTAAAAAAATAATTTAAAATTAAAAATAATTAAATAACTAATAATAAAACGTAAATATTTAAAATATTATTAAAAAATTAAATATTACCAGACAGTTATAACCGAAAGTAATATTAATTAAATCAGATCCAATATCCCACCAAGGGAAGTGGGATAGATTATATAATATCTTTTAATAGATATATTTACATTACATTTCAAATGCAGCATTAAATTTTGATATGAAATTATGATAGGTTTTGGTAGGATGGTAAAAAGACGCTGGCTTAACTAACAGAAAGATATTTTTGGACCCCAATGGGATAGCCGAGTTGGTTGAGTATGTCATGATTTGTGACCATTCGTGAGTTCGAGTCTTTTTACATATATATGTTTTTTCGGCTGAATCTGTCATCTTGTGTGGTTTACCTTCTGGCGTTGGTTTGCAGACTATCGCGTCAGACTGAAGGTTTAGCATGTGCACACTCATTGCACTCTGAATAACGGCGGCAGGTTTCCTCCAACAAAAAGACATTTTTAAAAAATTGCACCAATCAACTTTTAAAATAAAAACTAATTGTGATTAATCCACTAAAAAGTATATAATGACATAATTTACCAACTAATACGAACAGTCAATAATTATACATTGTGTTATCTATATCCAAATACTATTGAAATTTTAGATTAAAAAGTTTACTTTTAAAGTGTGGATAACGAATGGCTTTTTAGAAAGATAAGGAAATCAAAAATGGATTTAATTTATATATTAAATTTTGGTTTGATAATATTAAATTTTGGTTCTTTCTGGCATAAAACCTGACTGGTAGTGTCCGACTAGAAAAATGTATTGTCTTTATGCGAAGAACGTTTCTGTCAATGGTCAGAAATAATGTTCACGAGATCACAAACCAAAAAATGTGTACAGCACCCTACGGAATCATACATTCGCGTTCATAAATAATTTTATAAATATTAAATTTGATACGATGAAAAACTATATGTAAAAAAATAATCAAAATGTTATATCAAATTTAGGTTTAAAGACGAAATTTTGTGAGTTAGATTAATTATGTTAATAATTTATTTTATATAATGTTAGAATAATTATATTAAATTGATTTTTGTGATTTTTGTGTATTTAGTGATATATTTTATTATTATCAATAATTGTCCTCATTAAAAGTTAATTAATTAAAAGTTAATTTAATATATATGACAGATTAGATAATTATGTAAAAAGAGTTTCGCCAAAATAATCCTGTAAATAACCGATGCAAACCTATATAAAATATGCTCGTATTTTCAGTGGTTTCACATAATCAATAGGTAGAGTTACACTTATATATGACTATAGTTGATCTATCTAGTTACTTGTTGTGTTATCTTGAATACTAATGCGTCCATTTATATTTTTAAGTAATGCATATGATTTTGATCTCGTATCATTAATGGTTATACAGAATTGTTTAACTTATCTATGTGACAATAAAAATTTAACATAATCATTTGGTGGATACATTTTATAATAGCATATGACAATCCAAGTAGAAGATCTGTTAGAATTTTTCCATTATGATCAATCGTCACATGCTTAATAATTTTTTTTAACTATTATCAATAGTAGTCTGATTAATCTAATATAAGTAACATACTAGTAAATATAAACCTTATTACTGAGATAGTTTAACTAAAAGTAGACTTACTTGTAAGAGTAGATCTCTTAAGAGGTGGAAAATCTGTAGTTTCATCCAGGTGAAGAAGAGGCTTAAAAATTTATGGACCATAAGTAATATCAATTAATGTAGATGCCTCATGAACTGGTACATCGATAAAAATATATTTATCAATGTCAATTCCAAATGGATCAATAACATAAAGTTATGTTTTTGTTACGTCACATGATTTTGATGGAATCAAATAAAATTGGATATATTCAAGCAATGTGACATGTCAAGATACATATAGCTTACGACTTATGGGATCAAAGTAACGATATATTTTATGTTCAAACTATAACCCAGAAAAACATATATAATTTTTTTAAAATATAGTTTGTTCTATTCGACTTGATGATGGAGGATATAACAAAAACATCTAAATACTCATAAAAAGAATAATCTTGAGGTTTTCCATATAAAATTTGAAACAGAGACACATCGGAATTATGTGTAATAGGAATTCAATAGTCACTTGGACATAAGTTAGAAACTGTTTCTCTCCAAAATGTATTATGAACTTTAGCTGATTAAAGCAAGAAACAAGTAATATAAATAATATGCCGATGTTTCCTTTCTGCAACACCATTTTTCTTAGAGGTGTCAGTACAAGATGACTATTGTAATATACCATCGGGTGCAAGTAACAAATTGAAATTATTATATGTATATTCATCTCATACGTCACACCTAAAACCTTTTATCACATCACAATGTTGAGTTTTAAAAAGTTTTTTAAAGTTTCTCTAATTTCTAAGGGAATCAGATCTTGGTTTCTTGAGATAAACCCACGTATAGGTACATAATACATAAAATCATCATTTTTAAAATAGAAAATAGACCCTATACATCATAATGGATAATATAAAAATGAGAAACATATCAAAAGACTATATTATTAAATAATCGAAGATAATACAAGTGTTCAAATGACCCAAAACATATATAGAGACTAAAAACTTTAAACGTGGAGCGGATATATGTTCCAAACATGAATGGTAAAGATATAAGTTTGACAATAAATGATTCAAATGAAACAAAAAAAGATTAACACTATATACAACAACATCAATCACTTTGAATTCCTATAAAACATAAAGTTCCCCAATATACAGTCTATCCCAATCACCCTTTGAGTACATTGATCATGTATAACATGAACAAAATCATAAAAGAATACCAATGACTAGATTTACACAATTTATTAACCGAAATAAGATTTAAATCATGGATGGGAACTTAGTAAACATTAGTCAATGATATGTGAGAGCTAATAATAGAGAAGCCAACATTTATTGACATTGATGTAGAACTAGTAGACAAAATAGATATGGGTTAAATAAACAAGGAAATAAAGTATGATATGTAAAGTAATATATGACACCACGCACAGATGAAAAAAATCCACAAAGACAAAGGAATACCTGAAGTTGAAGATGATAACATACCTAATTTAGACATGGATGTAGACATGGTAGTGGGATTAAAAACAAATACTATATGAATGACTGAAAAATATGGAGGTCTAGTGCATAAGCTAATGTGGTGATATCAGTATCGCATAATGATACAGCAACAATAGTGCAATATGGGTGATAAAATGGAGGAAACAATTGTTGAGGATAACGGGCGTTGTTGAACATGTTGATGTTGAAGAGGTTGTTTTTGTTTTCTTTCAAACGTGATAATTGAGAATTCCAATGATTCATCTCTTTACATAAATCACACTCAGCAAACACTATATTTGGTGATTGTCTAGGTTGTTTTAAAGTTTGTTTAATGTATGTGCTCGTTATGGAAAATCAAACACCGTAAGAACATTAGTCATTTTTTACCCCTTGCCCATATGATATTTGATTCGTGTTTTTCCAAAAATATGATCATGGACTACCAAATCAATAGTTTAAAGAAGATATCAATAAATAACGGGTCAACGCAATCCTTCAAGGTCAAACGTAAATCCATAAAAAACAAAATTAAATTGTGTTCTTCCCTCATAAAAATATAAGGTTTGAACACCTTCAAATCTGTAGATTTTGTAAGAGTTAGTTGATCTAAAAATTAGATATAGTAGCATATAAATCATATATATATATATATCATTCTATTTCAGAGCACATATAATAGTCTAACTGGTATTTTTTAGCAAAGCTGGACTGAGTACACAATATTTCGAAATGAACCCAAACACCATTTGTTGTTTCATACTTAGCTAATTGAATACCAGTCGACTGAGTGGCAAAATTATTAATCCATGTGACAACCTTAGCATTATTAGTTTCTCATGTATTAAGCATTGCTTTTATTAGTAGGTAGAAGTTTCATACCCAAGGCATATCCCCACATATGACTGCCACAAAGAAAGTTCTTTATGACTTAACTTAAATAAGAAAAGTTCTACCCATTATATTGGGTATTAATAGATTGTAGAGTGGCATATTTCCCTGTCATATTTTTGCAATAGGAGTCATAAATCTCTACTCGAACAAAACCAAACCATCGAGAGATGCGAAATCCAAATCCAAATCCAAATAAACCCAAATCCACATAAAAACATAAACTAAAACTGAAATCTAAATAAAAAATCCAAATCAAAATCAAATCCAAATCCAAATAAAAAATAAAAATCAAATAGGATCAAAACATAATGCATAATCGAACATGATCAAACATGATCAAACATGGGGGAGAGCTGCCCCTCCGCGATCAAATCAACTACAAATCGAACATGACTATGATACTATAAAGAATAAGAAAAACAAAAAATAGATATTGATGAGTTCAGATATTACAGACACAGCCTACTAGTTAATCCGGACAGGTGTAATTCGGACCATATCACTCCACTATAAAATCTGAACAGGACAAATGTCAACACCTTTTGACAAATGGTAACTCGACCCAATTTCACAGCTTGAACCGTTAAGCCCATGGGTTATTAATTAAAAGTATAAATACCCCAACCACTCTCATTAATGAGGGTGATCAACATTTAATACAAGCAGGCTGCTTAATTATCTCACTACTCCTAACACTAAACACAAAATACCTCAAACTTACTAAAATACTTTACCAAACTACCTCCAGCCTAAAATAAACCTAACCAGATATAATTTTAATATTAAAATCATGTATTACAAAGAGGTTAAGTCACAATATATAAATAATAACCTAATGTGTCACTGGACCAAATAGCTAACAAACTATAACACTAACAATGTAGAGACCGAGTTAATAGCCATGTATTAGGATAAACTAGTATAACTTAAGAAAATAAATAGAGACTATAATGCAGTATCATACTCTCATATCGTCCCTAAAATAAATAAATAAACTTATTATTTACTTTTGATATCTTGAGTTTTGATTGCAAACCAATGTTCTACCAAACTCTTTTAAGATTAGAGCAATAAAAGAATTCAAGTTACTCGTGTTTGAAAGAGAATAATCTGAAGCAATCATCATAGAAACTTAGAGAGGATCAATCAAAAGCGTAATTAATAATGACTTTCAATACTCTCTTATTTCTATTTTAGGAATCTCTCACCCTCCTAAAAGATTACATAGTTGTGGATGAGTCATAAATTCATTCAACACATATTTCGTGTGAATTTGTTGAAGAGATTTGATGAGTCGAATTTTTTATCTAAATAAAACTATTTTTATATTCAACTATATTTGATTCATTTAGTTTGAATATTGTAAACTTTTTCAATCGTATGATTTTTATATTATCATTTTTTCAACTCATGTGATTTTTTTATCAAATACATTATATTTAGAACGAAATGAGTCTACATTTTAAATGTAATTTTTTAATCAAACATATTTAATATATATATATATATATATATAATACATAAGTTATATCGTAATATTCTAAAACAATTATGTATATAAGGTTTACAATAAATACAAAATAGTTTAAAATATTCTTAAAAATTTAATTGTCTAATATATTATTCAAATTCATAATAGTACAAAGAAGAGTTTGTCATACAACAAACAAAATCACAAAAGTGAGTGTGTTGTTATAACCATATCATTAGTCTCAAAGCGTTGTAATTTCAACAATACCAAATATAATTGAACTTTCAGTTTATGTCGTCTAATCTTATTCTTCACATTCAATATCATTCTTCATCCTCAATTTTTATACTATAATTCTAAATCTGCTTTTCCTAAATCAAATGTATCTCATTCTTTCTTAGACAATAAAAAATCATATTTGTTCTTCTTTCACTAGATTGATACTATCTCTTTTATTCAAGAAAAACAAAACCTAAATTTATTCTTCGCCAAATCAAGACCGAAACACTTAGTCTCTAATAAATCGAGAAGTAAATAAAATCTAAATAGAGACCCATATAGAGACCCACCAACTCGAGAATAAAATCAAAACCTAAAAAACTTGAAATTCACCAAATAGAGACTCAAATTTTTTATTTTCACCGAATTAAAAACTGATACTCAAAACACTTGGTCTTATTAAATCGAGAAACAAATGTATATATCGATTTATAAATTCTTATATAAAAAAACTAAACAACACTAAATTTGGAACAATTTTTATCCCAACATATACTAAAAACCAATCCAGATAAAATATATGATGTAGCCCAGAAAGTCCAAACAAAAGCCTTTTAATTTTATTTTATTTTATTCAAATATCTTATGTATTTAAATCAAATCTAATTATATTAAGATTTGATTTTATTTTATTTTATTTATTCTAAAATATTTATTTTATTTCCTTGTATTCAAATTTAGGGTTTTGAGAAGCTATTGTATAAAGCCTCTTATGCCTTAAGTTTTTTTAAGTTTTTAGAATAATATATTTTTATCTCTGAAAATTTCACTCTTTGTTACCCTTAGATTAGGGTTTCATCATGTTACCCTTAAATTAGGGTTTCATCTATCGTTGCTTCATCTTCTATTTTCCGCCGCGTCATCAGTTTGGTATCAGAGCCTCAGTTCCTGCTACGGGTCAAGCATGTTTCTGAATCTTGATTTCATCTGATTCAAGGTCTAAAGAAGAGAACAACATACGGCCATGAAGATCTCAAAGATCGTTTGGTATGCGGGAGACACACTAGGCGTTTCAATGACGATCATATTGACCGGTTACTGAAGGAGTTTAAATTGGCTACCAATCGTCGAATCAAGGTAAAACTTTCTTATCGATATGCTGTCTCAGGCTATGAAGAGGTTTTGAAAACCATTTTTTTCATCAACTGGACATGGGGATGTTGTCTTCAGGCTATGAAAAGGTTTTCGAAACTATTTTTTTCCTTCAACTGGATGGCTTCAATGTGATTTCGAATAAGGAACACTCGAGAAGAATTTATCTTATTCCGATAAGGTCAACAATTATAATTCCCAATGTGACGATTGAATAAAATAAAATAAATAATTTGGGTTCTTGATGGTGATGGTGCTGTGAATTCGAGGACGAATTCTTGTCAACCAGGAGAGGATGATGTAGCCCAGAAAGTCCAAACAAAAGCCTTTTAATTTTATTTTATTTTATTCAAATATCTTATGTATTTAAATCAAATCTAATTATATTAAGATTTGATTTTATTTTATTTTATTTTATTCTAAAATATTTATTTTATTTCCTTGTATTCAAATTTAGGGTTTTGAGAAGCTATTATATAAAGCCTCTTATGCCTTAAGTTTTTTTAAGTTTTTGGAATAATATATTTTTATCTCTGAAAATTTCACTCTTTGTTACCCTTAGATTAGGGTTTCATCATGTTACCCTTAAATTAGGGTTTCATCTATCGTTGCTTCATCTTCTATTTTCCGCCGCGTCATCAATATACCAACCTAATATTAAGTTGTATTCTCCCGAAAAACTGTATGTTGGTACATCGGAAGATATGAAAATAAAATGGTAAGCTTAAAACTATAATGACGATACTATATAACAAAATAAAAAAACTTAAATTTTATTCATTAACATTGACATGTAATACATCTTAACAAATTATATATATATATATATATATATATATATTTCAATAAAAACTAGAAAAATAGGCTCTTAAATCGTAATAACATAAAAAACAAATATCAATTTTTAAACTTGAAATGTGTCTAATAATAGTACGAGTATATTTAGAAAATCGTAGATAATTAATATACATTTTAATATCAAATGCAATCTAAAACTATTTGCCGACTAATAGTTTGATAAAATATAATAAAAATGATACTTGATAGTATGAGACAAAAATAATAAGAAGGATTTATTGATAATGATCTGATTTTTTTTTAAAATAACCGATAATCATTCGAATTTTGAAGTTTATCGAAACCATCTACGACATAAATGTTTGTAATGATACCAACGAACACACAAACACGTACAATTTTCAAAAAATAGTTATTTTTAGTCTTCCAAACTCAAAAAAAAAATCCATGTATATACTTTCAAAGACAAACAAAATAAAATCCATGAATGATAGTTTTGGAGATTGTTTTTTTAATTTTCTTAATTACGTAACTGAAAGATAATTGCTTTTTAGCAACAAAAGTTATTCCAAAAGTTATCTCATCAAGCGGTGGTACTTGATTGCTTTTTCCAAACTTATTTCACAACTAAAGTCCTATTTACGCAAATAGTTCAAACATATCTGCATGTAATTTCGCAACTTAGAGTATTTTTTGCAACCAAATCATACGTATTTACACAACTAGAACCCATTCCAAAGTTTTATTTTTATTTTTTAAAATTTTCTGAACACAAATATACCCATATTTTTGGAACTACAAAAAAAATGTAGGTTTTTCATACCCATTTAATATTTATTTTCACGAAACAAATTTATATATTGTTTTTCACACAATCATACTTATTTAGCAACCAAAGTCCTACCTACGAAACTTTTTTCCTTTTATTTACGCAACTTATATGTGCGTAATTCTGCAACTGTAACATAATTATTTTTTAGCGACTAAAATACACATAAATTCATAATTGGAACACGATTGATTTTTAGCAACCAAATGACACGTAATTACGCAATTGGAACACATTTAATTTTTTCAAACGTATTTTGCAACAAAATTACACATAGTTACGCAACTAAAAAATTCAAAAATTATCTTTCATGGATTTAGTTTTGTTTGTTTAAAAAAAAACACAACCAATCATATTCTTAGACTTTTATAACTATGGTTTAAAAAATAAGATATTTAAAAAAAAATTAAAAAGTATTTTAGACTACCAATAGTTATTTAAAAATACTAACTAGATTAATTAAATACTATCAAATTTTAAATACTCTAACGGTAAAGTTTGATTTTGGATAGTCATTAATTAAATGGATTATTTAAATATCAAAATTAATAAAATTAAATTAAAATAAAAACCTTCAACAAATAATGATATTAAAATATGATAATAGCAACAACTTTTTGTGGGTAATATTCATACATGATTTTGTGTTCTAGAATACTAAGTTCAATATGATTACATACAAAACTAGTGCTAGAATAGTATAGCAAAGTGGTCAATGCGTTGGTTTTTCTTATTAGTACTGTTTTTTGGTCTTTCTAAATTATGGATAATTGTATATTTTCAAGATAAAGGAAAAACATTACGACGTCGACTGTGAGTTTGACCGAATATGTTAACAATTTGATCTAAAATTCTTAGAATCTAATCGAAATGATTGGATAAAATTTTCATAATATATAGTACTTAGTAAATAGGTTTAAGTTAGACAAAACTAATTTCTAATGCATCGGATTTAAAGTCAATTCGAATTCCTACTAATTAATTGTAGGAGAATCTTTAATTTAAAAGCAGGCCTGTTAAATGTGGTTGGAACATTAGTAAGCTGTTGCTTTTTGAGGGCCTAATTTCATAGTCTAAGCCAACCACGCTGACTTGTAATCGAGGGATCTTTGTCATAAGACATAAGACGGAATGTGAGAGCCAAGGATATCAGAACACGTGGAAATATTATGTACCAAAATACCTTACATTTTCAGCTTATGATTACACGATTTGTGTATTTTAGGAAGTATATTAGCCCCTTGGATGTATTAACCAAAAATACTAACAAGTGTGGTGATGAATCACTTTATAATAAGGGAAATTATACCAAAGGTACCTACTCAACTATTCAATTGTCACTTACCGCCTAAGGTTTGATCAATTGTTACTTAATACCCAACTCAACTACCTAATTGTGATATAGTACCTAACTTTATTTTAATGCCCTAACTACCCTCATCATGAACAGCCACGTAACCAAAATTTCCATTTCCTTCTTTTTCCTATTTTTCCTTTAATTTTATTTTAAAAGATCCGTATCTTTCGAACCGGAGCTCGAAAAAAATAAATGAAAGTACCATTACTTTTGTTTTTTAAAAATGAACAAAACTAGATCCATTTATGATTTTTTTTGATTTTTTTTAAAAATAAAATTTCACGAGTTGCAAGCAATTCGCATCTTGAGAATTGTACCAGATTTTTTTTTATCGTTCAGAAATCCTGAGAGTTGCAAGCAATTCGCATCTTATCATGAGAATCGTTCAGAAATTGCAAGCAATTCGCATCTTATCACGAGAATCGTTCAGAAATTGCAAGCAATTCGCATCTTATCCTGAGAATCGTTCAGAATTTGCAAGCAATTCGCATCCTGAGAATTTGCAAGCAATTCACATCTTGAGAATTGTACCAGTTTTTTTTTTTTTTACCAGCGCGCGCCTTTTTTTAGTCGGGGGTATTTTTGTCCAAATTTCTGTTTGAGGTACCAAGTTACACTATCCAAAAAGCGGGTACCGCCGGATAATACCATAGTTGAGAAGGTATTTACCGGTACTTTTCTCTTATAATAATTCTATTCTTTTAGGAAGAAAAAATGGATTAAAAAATAATCACCATATGTCAATATTATAAAATAACTATAAAAAATATTGGAAAACACTAGTATTACTTTACGAGGATGACGAGTGTCATGAAATACGTATAAGTATGCTTTCAGCATTTTTTTATTGGAAATTTATAAAAAAATTGAAATATAACAAATTTTAAAACAACAAAAACTAAAAATTTGTTATCATAACTTTGTTGGGACAGATATTTTCAATAATAACTTTTACTCAATCCGTCACTATCTAGCTAATAATTCAATCACGAGTAAAAAGTCATAATCTATTAATATTTATTAAATTGAAAATATATGTTGAAAATATTCTCCAATACAAAAAAAAGTTAAATATTTGTATTTTTTTATTTTAAATTTTTAAGAATACATAGTTTTTAAATCGTAGTTGAGAAAGAAAAAAAAATCTGAAAATAACATTAATTTTGTGTTGAAGCATTTTCACTTCTTTTTATCTGTGATGTAAATTTCAAAATTCCGTATATTTTGAACCGTAAGTTGGATAATTGTTTTGAAAATATTATTGATTTTGTTTGAAGACGAACAAAACTAGATCCATGAATGATATTTTTTAAATATTTTTTCTTTTTTCTTTCTAACCTAGTTAACCCTGGTTACGCAGCTAGCATTTAGGTCTCACATCTATATCTTGCATCAATCATTTTCACTTTTTATCGGTCTCACATTTAGCATTTACAATCTAGAATACATATCTCGCAGTTAGCATTTTCGTTTTATCATGGTCTAACATCTAGCATCTAACATTTTCATTTCACCATAGTCTCGCACCTAACATCTAAATCTCGCATATAACATCTAGGTCTCGCATCTAGCATTTTTATTTTACAATGGTGTCTCGCATCTAGCAAAGACACTATATAGATGCGAGACACATGACTTCATCTTCCTCACAAAAATCACGTAAAACTTACCTAAAACACATAATCATTTTCTTTCTCGAGACAAATCATTCTAAACCTAGAAACACATTCTAATTCTAATTGTTCTGTTTTATCCCATCAATTAAAATTTATAAGTTTAAAATATGGTTCAGTTATTCGAATATACTTTTTAAAAACTTCTAATTCGTCAATTTTACAAAGAATTTGCTAAGTTTGTACGTTCTTCATCGATCGAATTAGTCGATTAATTGAGAGATTGGACATGAGATAGAAAACCCACAAAATAAGACGAAAATAGACATGTCTTTGCGTCTAATAAAAATACATAATTTGGGCCATCGTGTTTAACAAAAATACCTAATTTGGTTTTAAAAAGTCTGATATAGTTGGTAAGAATATTTATGGTATTAAAAAAGTTGGGTAGCATGTTGTAATTAGAAAAATTGATTAGGTCTTCCATAAATAATAAATGATTTATAGGATAGTAGGTGGGTAATATCTTTGGGTTTAGTTAATTATTGGTAGTTTATTTTATTTTATAGTATTAATTTATTGTTACATTTAACAAAATTAAAAAAAAAACATGTCGTTTTAGATGAAGAACAAGAGAAACAGAACACGGTGAGAGTCTTATTAATTAAAATGATGTTTTATACATAAAGTTTAAGTTTAAAGTAATAATCTAATAGGCTAGTGGCCAACTAACTAATGAACTATAATACTAACCCATTTTTCAAATTCAAAATACAATAGTAACAAATATCAAGAGTTTATCAAATAGAAAATAAAACCAAGATGCCGGCATAATCTTTATGATGATATCCACAACCTACAATGCCGGAACATATCAAAATGAGATGGTGCCAACCTGAAGATGATGATGAGTAAAGTAACAACCAATTTCAATATGCTTCGTCCTCTCATTAAAAATAAAATTCTTTGCAAACTACATGACACTTTCATTATCACAATGTAAAGAAGTTGTTTGAGTAATGTTTAAGCCCATATTTGTAAGAATACATTACAATCAAATAATTTTACAAGTAGTCAATACAATAACACGATAGTCAACTCGCTAGAAGATATAAAAAAATTATTGTTTCTCACGTTTCCATGATATTAATCAATCTCTAAAGAAAATACAGAAACCAGTGATGGATTTACAATCACGATGATCGATATTATAAGAACATTTAACATAAATGATTAACTCGAGAGATGCTGAAAGAAACAAAGGCTCTGAAACTGAATGTCACAAAGATTTCTCAATATTAAAAGAACAACTCCCAAGTGGACAAAAGTAAAATCAGTAACAAACTGACTAACCACATGAACACCATGAGATATATCTGCTCGAGTAACTATAAGATAAACCAAGTTCTCCACAAGAACATGATACAAAGTCGAGTTTGATAGAAAGACACCATTGATAAGAGAATACCATGCATTAGTTTCAAGATAGGTGTATGTTATCTAGTTATCAAATAGTTGTGCTCCCATAAAAAATATATTATATATATATATTTTGTATGAGAAATAATATATCATTTATGAGACTGGACCACCTCAATACCCTAAAAATAATGTAGTAAGCCTAAGTATTTTACTGCAAACCTGTTAGTTAAGTCACATTTTAGTGCCTTAGTCTATCAAAACCATCACTTGTGATAATTATATCATCTATATATAGAGATAAAGTAATATGTTATGCACTCATACATTTGATAAATAAACCATAATCATGATTACTTGCAAGTCAAGTGAAATAATAATTACAGATAGTTTATGAAACTATGTACAAAGAGCTTGTTCAAGACCATATAGAGCTTTTTAAAACGGAAAAACTTCATATAATGGTGAAGAAAATCAAGAGGGAGAGTCATGTAAACCTTTTTTTGAAGACCATCCTTTAAAAATAAGTTTTAACGTCTGGTTGAAATATTTTCCACTGGTGAACGAATGCAATTACAATAAAGGTAGGAACTATCTTCATTTTTCCTAATAAGGAAACCGTTTCCTCACAATACACACCATACTGCTACAGTATTCTTAGCTACAAGACATGACTTATACCTCTCAGCATAATCATAATACTTTGTTTTGATTTTACTAACTTAATGAGAACCAATTATATACTTATTACGTGATAACGAGCAGTAAACTCTTCATATATGGTATTATTCCAACGAGTATCATAAATAATGTTTTACATGACTGTGGTTCATATAGATTATGAATGTTATTTGTGGAATAAAAAAACATAGCTGAGTAAGAAGAATAAGCAAAATCCGACAGTTTGTTAGACTTACTTGTACGATTAAATCTCCTAAAAGGTAAAAATCTGTGGTCATTGCTATATAAAATGAATACCTCAAGTAGTAGACGTAAACAGACCTGAGTGAGACATGGAAGCAAGATCAATAATAAAATGACTCAGAAATCTGGGATCCAATGTAGATGATGTCGTTGTGCTATCAATGTCTTCTAATGATTTAGCAAAAATACATATGGGGAATGAAGTTGTTAAAAAAAAGGTCTATGTTGCGGAAACACTTATTACTAAAAAGGTCGTTGCTGAAAGGATTGTTGTTGTTTTACTGTTAACAATGGCCATTGGGACTTCTAATTATCTTTCTATTTACATAAAACACATACATTAAAAGATATATTGACGATTGTCTAGGATTATTCGGAACAAGAGATCACTCTAGGATAACAAACACACAAAAAATATCAGTCTTTTTTGAACCCTTGTCAATCTTAGATTTGATTCAAGTTTGCTCTATAATAAACTCATTAACTATATAATAAACAACACAATCATTCACTCATAATGTAGAGCCATAGAATAACTTCAATAATTTTTCTCTTCCCACATAGCAACATAAGGTTTGAACACCTTACATCCGTAGATTATGAAAAGCTAATTAATCCCACAAATTAGACAAATAAAGATAAAAATAAAAATACACATATCATTTTATTGTATAACATAAATATCATATTATAGCTAGCATTGTTTAGCAAAGTTGGACTGCGTATACAATATCTCCAAATGATACCAAACCTCATTTGATGTTTCATACTCAATTGAATACTAATCGACTGAGTTACAAAGTTATCAATATAATTAATAACCTTAGCGTTATCGATTTCTCGTGTATCAAAAAACTGAGCATACTTTTTAACATCGTTTTTATGAGTGGGTAGAATTTTTATACCTGAAGCATATCCCCACATATATTTTTCATGAATAAATGTCTTCGTGAAATATCTCTGATAGGAAAATTTATTTCCATTTGGTTGGGCTATAGACTATCGAAAGTTATATTTTTATGTCATATTTGTAATATAAATCTATAAATTCTACTCGAACAAAATTAAACAGTCGATAGATAAAAATCCATTTCGAATTCAACTTCAAATCAAGATTCAAGTTCATATCTAAGTAGAATAACAAAAATGAGATTGATATCCAAATAAAAAACTCAAATAAAAATAAAAAACCTCAAATAAAATATATTCTATGAAATACTTCCAATTTATTTATAAATAAGGGGTTATCATCCAATCTTTTTTTTAAAATTTATTCTAACACAAAATACTTTTTATTCCATCTATTCACATTATTTACGTATATTTTTTTACCGTTAACAATTTTGAGTTTTAATATTATATAGTTAAAGTTGATAAGTTATATAAGATCTTTTAATAGATTTTTTTTCATCTTTTTTAAAACTCAAATTTGAAGATAGCAAAATATATAATATCATGAGAAAGTACAGGCAATAAAACAATATCATATATACCATATATTTTATGATAATTGTTATCGTAAAAACAGTATAAGGAAAATAAGGCCATGATTTAAAACATTGTTTCATTGTTGCCATTTCCATTTTTAATAATATATTCCAATTTAAGATCGAACAACAACACGTGAATAATAAGTCCAATAGACAGTTTAATTACTTCAACTTGGTCATGTGACTCGAAGAAGTTGTGAAAAAAGGATAATGGAATGGTAAATGCCAAAATAGACATACGATACTAGTTTTATTTTTTGTTTGTTTGTCTGAGTATCTGTATTGAAAATCCACTTTTGATGTCACTACTTCCATTCGAAAACTCCACTTGTACTCTGTATCACATGATTGATTACTGGCATCTACATACATGCATACGGAAAAAAGGCAAACAAACATATTTTGACCTCTTTAAACAGTAGAATATTATTTTCATTTATTCACTTCTATCTCTACTGTAAAGCAGGGGGCATTCATGGTTATAATTTTTCACTTCCTCCTCAGAGTTCAAAGCAGGTGCATTCGTGTTTGTAGTATAGATAAATTATTTAATCCCACGCTTTATATATAGACTAAAATAATATGAAAATTTTAAAATATTTTTAGTGAATATACTTTTTTTGTCATTTATATTCTATAACATAAAAAAATTTCTAAGAACTATCCTGTGTTTTAAATTTTTTATATAAAAGCTCGAAACATATTATACATGTACGTTATTTCCAATCGATGTTAAGTGTAAATTAGAATTTATTTATTTTAAGCAAAACAATATATTTAAAAAAGAAAAGCTTCACAAAATATTTGAAGAAAAGTAAGCGCGCTACACAACAAGCGCTAAAAGAAAAATGAAAATTTGATCAAAAGCTTAGAATTTTAGGAGAGCTCGCTGCTACCATTTCCAACAAATCTTTCCAATTCATTTTATAGAGAAATTGATTGAAGAAAAGATGAAATAGAGGCTGCAAGAAGACATGAGAGCTCAGAGATAACAAAACATATATTTGTTATAGTTTCTGCTCAACAATTGTTTTATGAAAAACTAGAAAGCATGTGACACTCAATAGCTCTGAAAGCATAAATGAATTTTGAAGAAGAATAGCACATCCAGCTTGAAATAGGGGGTAAGCTTTCAATTCAATCATCCAATTTTTTGTGTTAGAGAGAAGATGAATTTATCTTCATTCTTGAAAAATAGTCAAGAAAATCCTCCAATGGTAAAATATCAGTAAATATGATTAGATCTTATAAATATGATAGAAGATGAAAACATAAGTTATTACTGGACATTACTAACGCAACCAAAGCCAAGTCTTTCAAAAGACTAATAACACTCAACTTAGAAGGGGCTTGATGGTTGGAGAAATCTAGTTTCATTTTACATTTTAGAGTTCACCTAGCTAGCCAATCTGCAACTTTACTTTGGTCTATAAAAATGTGGAAAAAAACCAAAGAAATAACTATTAGGTTCATACAACAGTTTAAAGTAAGTTCAAGAGGCCAAGGGTAATTGCCTTTCGCAAGAAAGTTAAATAAAAGTTGGGAGTCAGTTTCGATATCAACCTTTGACTAGCCTTTGTTTTTGCAGATTCTGAAATTATCCAGTAGAGCTATGCATTCAGCCGTAATGGGAGTGAGTTTACCGTATAAATTGTTAGATCCAATAACAATATCACCATAATTATTACGGATAATAACACCTCAACTGGATTATCTATTGAGCAGACAAGATGCAGCAGAATTGAGCTTGAGTTTTCCAGAATTTGGGGGATTATATTTAAAGTATGTTGGCTTGATTTTCTTGCTAGTAATATGGTTGAAGCATCCAATTTCAGTTGTTGCATTAGTATCATTTTTCGAATGCTTTGTTTTAAACATGATAGAGTAATCCATGTAGAACATAACATGTTTAATATAGTTAACGGAAGATAAAGTAGAGTAAGAACTTTTGTTGAACTTAACTTTGTTTATGGTCTGCCAAATGACTCTATAGATTATAGTAGGAATAATATTCCTAATATGAACATCCTTTTGAGAGGACCAAAACCAATTTCTGGTCATCTGGGCTATGGTCATACATTTGTTGATGTGCATGTTTAAAATACTTGCAAAGTAACACCAGATTGACCAAACAAAACTAAAGGATATGAATAAATTATTAGGAGATCCCGAAGAATAAAAAAATTGGAATTTAGATATTGTTGTATACTGCATTTTCTACATAGTAAATTCAATAGGAATGTA